>JAOTRH010440415.1:0-68264 GCA_034768845.1 Heliamphora exappendiculata
TTTTAATTTGTTTTATATATTTTATAATTAAAATTATTTATTTTGTACAATTTATTAAGTAGATCATTCGTATAAATTGATTAGATATAGGTAGTTCTATGGATGAATTATATTTATTAAAAAATAAATAAATGATAAATATAATTTTTTAAGAAATAATAATAAATAAATATAATTAGATCATATAATTATAAATATTTAATTAATTTAATTTTTTATTTGAGCAATAAAATTAATATATAATATAAAATAAATAATTCAAATTATAAAAATATATTAAAAAAATAAATAATTTCATAAGACACAAGTATAGTTCATGTTTTAACTTACCTTATTTTATAATTCGGTAGTTTTTTTTGGGGGGAGTTACAGTATTTCTGATTTTATAACTAATATATTGCAGTGTCGGTACAAACACTAGATTGGACACGAACTAATCAAATTTAATACCGTTCAAAAAGAAATAAAAAAAAAACTCAATTTCTCCTCCTTTCCTCTGCACAAAGCCTCGTCATTCGCCGGTGACTTCAAGACTGCCGGCAATGAGGTCAGCCGGGATCCTCGCTGGGCTGTCCATACTCCTAGTTCTTTACTGTGGAATCGACCCTTTCAAGCACAGTGCAATCTCTGACTTCCCGGACTTCGAAGCTTACAAGGTCGACGTTCCTGCGTGGTCGGAGTTGCCCGCGGAGAGAGACCCCGAGAACTTGCTGCAGAATTCGGAAATTAAGTTTCTGAACCAGGTCCGAGGCCCCGAAAGCATGGCCTTCGATCCGCAGGGTCGCGGGCCCTACACAGGTGTCGCCGACGGCCGGATTTTGTTCTGGAACGGCGGCGAGGCTATGACAGATTTCGCATATACATCGCCTAATCGGTGAGTTTTTGGGCTATAGGTTTGGTTCCTTTTTGTTCAGAAAGTTTTGGTATTGCTATTTTTTTGCTGCAATTTCTAGATGTTATGGAATTGACTCAATCCTTTCTTCTTTTCAAGATTTTTTTGCTGTCGGTTCTGCTGCAGCTTTTAGCTGTTATGGTTTTGATTCTCTCTTTCTTTGAAACGTTCCCCTCATTGTTCTCTTTTTTTTTTTAAATTTTAAATCAGCAAAAATGATATTTGTTAAAATAGAAGAAAATTTAACCATCAAAATTCCCTTTCTTTAACCACCTACACAAAATGCATTCCATTTTGGGTTAGGATTGATACACAACATGTAATTGCATACAATATATAATACAAATCACAAGGGTGTTGATATTGATGTGTGTCTTATATGGCACTACTTGTCCCCCCCTCTCTCTCTCTCTTTCTCTCTCTTTGTAATTTAAATTTTTTCACACATCTAATTTTAAATTGGACATTTTTTCTTTCTTTCATTTCAAATTCAAATTTTCTTTCTATCATTGATTAAATATATATTTTTAATATATATACAAATCACTTATTTTGTTACTTTTAGTTTGAATTAAGTGTATGCTTAATGGAAATATTTTGAATATCTACCTTAATAATTAAAAAAATTATTTCTTATTTAAATTAATTTTATAAGTAAATTATGTTCAAAGTGCCTTTAGGCACGGGTAATTACTAATAAACAAACAATTTACGTGGTTCGGTCTTAATCTATGTCCACGGGGAGAGGAGAAATGAAGTCTACTATCTGAACACATGAAAGTTTACAAAAAAGGAACACCCCTATACCAGCTAGCCTCTCTAGTTTTCCACTAGGTCGTATGTGAAATAGTACAATCCACTCTTTTCTTTCAACTAGATAGCCTCTCTAATTTTCTCATACTCTAAAACTCTTACTAGTGTCCTATTTATGGGCAGGCACACTTTAGGAACTCTAAACCGCATATAATTAAACCGCATATAATTTTTAAGCCCTATACACATTAAATTTCTAATAGGCTCATTATATGTTCGCCTCAACCCAAATACATATAGATTAAAATATTTATACGAGGCTCCGTAAAATGCAAGACACACACCCAACATGTTGGCCATCGAAAACTACATGGATCGATTCGTCTTTGCGCCTTGGTAATTATAGTGATTTTTGCATATTTTTTTGAAGCCATTTTGTACTATTGATTTTCTGATTATTATTATTTTTTGATTTTAGAACCCTACTTTTTGATTTGAAAATTGAGCCTTGTCCCCTATAGGTGTAATGTTTCCGGGATGAGACAACGTAGTGGAGCCTGGGAAGATAGAGTGCATCACAATGGTCTGGGAACCTTAGAGAGAGAGAGAGAGGGTGGAAGTAGAGAGCAACTGGAGGTATAGAGATTGGAGAAGTTATGATTTTGTTGAGATGATGAGATGGGAGATGATGATAATTCTTGGAGCAATGGGGTTGAATCCTTTATAGGCGATGCCGAGGTTGCATCAAGATCCTCAAGATCACTAAGGACGACGGGTGTTTCACTAGCATTGGCTCTGCATATAGGTCCTTGGGCCATGGGGTATGCAACATGGATATGTAGATGCTCAGTATGATATATGAGGAAGGGTATCAAACGAATTGTGAGTGCCAGTTGAGTAGGTATAATACGACCTCTCAAATCACTGGTTGGTCGGGTAGATGCGAGCTCCTAAGCTCTTGCAAGCTCTCATGTCTTGGTAAGTGCCACCCTCTCTCTATGGTTGGTTAACTGGAGTTGCTTAGAGGCCACTATATTAACGATCCCTTGAATTCTAATCTCTAAATTAGAAGCCTCGTTGGTCCCAAACGGAGAGCGGAGGTGCCTAGGCTCTGCTCTTGACCTAGGACCATGCTAGTGTTGGAGATAGTGGTCGGCTATGCACCACGGAGAGTGGAGGTGCCGAAGCCTGCTCCCGACCTAGGATCATGTTGACGTTGGAGATAGTGATAGGCCATGGGCCATGGAGGCAAGCGTGGAGGTTGGGGTATAAGCTGTTTGCCTGGAGGCCAGTGAAGAGATCGGGTCTTGTGGTTATTCTCTGGGCGCCACGTGACAATAGTATAATGGGATACCCACATTAATGCCCCTGCATACATGCATTCATTACGAAAGATGAATTTGTGTGCATATCTCATTATGGGATGTGATTTTTCAATTCTTTTTTTCTTCATAACTTGATATATAAGAGTACAAATTAAAATGACTTGGAGTTTTTGGTTATCCTCTTAGTTGTCCTAGAGGGATCCGAACAAATGCACGGATATCTTGATGGTTGACCTCCAAAATATTGCATTTAATTTCAATGTTGTTTAATAGGAGCCAAATGCCTCCCGTGAATCTCGGTTCTCTACCAAAGCCTTCTCCCTCATTGCTAGTTATCTATGTCTCCTTGAGGATAGCTAGCTGCGGGCGATCTTGCATGATAATGTACGAAAAGTTTCTTAGGAAGTGAGGATTGGCCACTCCTTGGAAGCTCTAGAGGAAAACTTTCATGGGCGGAGTGAATGAAGGTAGGTGCAGGGAGGACTCCTCTACAAGGAGGATTGGCCACTCCATGAGGAAGCCAGGTTTGCCTAAGCCGAGGGCGTTAATAGGAGCATATCATTCAAGGGGTGTTTTGGCTAAAAAAGGATTGTGCAAGGGGAGCGTGATGAGGAGAAAGGGTTTTCACGAGAAAAGTCTCCTCAAGGATGGTGCTATGAAGCATATAAACGGACACCAATACGGACACAGACACAGACACAGACACGAACACGGGACACGGGACACGGCGATTTTAAAAAAATAGGACACGACACAGTAGGGATACGATAGAAAATATATTTTTGTTTATATATTTACCCTATGTTTATAAATAGAACATTCACAAACAATTTCTAGAAAAAAAGGTAAAAGAAAAAACTGAAAAGATAAAGAAAACAGCTAAAAAAGAGATGGAGAAAAAAAGTTAAAAAAAAAAATCAAAAATAACTAAAAAGGTAAAGAATAAACTAAGAAATAACTAAACATGCCATTGTCACGGAATCATTCAAAGACTCAAAGGAAGTAAAAATCAGAAAATGAAAAAAGAGAGGAGAAGAAGAGAGAAGAAGACGCAGCAGACAAGTAGAACAAAAAATAAAGAGAGAAGCCACCAAAAAATAGAAGGAAGAAAAGGAGAGTGCTTATTTAGAGGGCGATTTAAGGTCGTCAGTGATTGTTGCAAGTGAGATTGAGGTTATCGGTGGTCGTCGGGCTCGCTGGTAAATGTTGCGGTGGGTAGCAAAGATGAGAGATCAAGTATTTTTTCAAACTGTGCACTGAGGCTCTTAGAATTTTTTATTTCATCATTGGGTTTGGCATGTCCAAGCGTGTCTGAAATTGAACACACGTGTCCCTCGGTGTGTCTGACTGGAATCTTTTTTTTTATAAAAATAGGACATGCCACATGGCATGTCCGGCACGTGCCCTGGCATGTCCCCAGCGTGTTCGTGTGTCCGGCGTGTCCGACAAAGTTACAGCACCTATTCCGACGTGTTCGTGCTTCATTGGATGGCTGGTTCACTCCACCTGTGCAGTAAGAATAAACTTGGAGGTTGCCTCTAATTTCTTGTGGTAAGTTTGGTTTTGTTATCTTTTTTTTACGGTATTTTTGTGGTGGAATGGTTCGTAGGAGGTTTCGCTGGCACTAGCAGTGAGGTGGGCGAGAGCAACGAGGACGCTAAACGTTAGTGGCTTGTTGCGAGGAGGGACGCTGAGCGAGGGATGAAGGGGGCACGAGATAGGGTTTGGGAGTAAAGGAGGGTGGGTCAAGCAGGTTACCCTTAGTGAGGAGGGGCACAAGTGTGTTCGCGGGGACTTGCCGGGGGAGCCAAGGCTTGTTTGCAAGCAGAAGGATTAAAGAGAAATGGGATGCAAATAGCCAAGGAGGGTTAGGGTGAGCTTGAGGAAGCGGGTTTGGTGTTGCTGGCAAGGTAAGATGAGCGTTTTTGGGTATTCTGAGACAGGATAGTGGGCTCGCTTGAGGGTTGGGAGTGGGTCTCATGTGAGGCGAGGGTGCCACAGAGGGGTATGGGATGAAGGCCAAGTTGTCGAGGAGGGGGGTATCAAGTGTGAAGGGGGTCCCTTTGGTGAGCCCATTTTTTTGTGGCCTTCTCACGAGACAAGTGTGTTTGAGAATTAAGGATTTGGGTGGGCAAGTGTTGTTTTGCTGTTCAAAACGAATTTAAGAGCTAGTGTTTTGGTGGTTAACTGCATATGCGAGGAGGGGGAAGTTGGCAACGCAAGGAAGATTTGCAAGCCAAAGGGAATTACGGGGCCAGGTGAGCGCAGTGTCGGATAGTCTGCAAGTCCCCGGCTATAATAGCATTATCTCTAACTCGCACCATACCTGCTTAAAAGAACAATATAATATTAGTTCATAAACTGCAAACTAGGGTGGGGAACGCCGAGTTCCTATCCTAGGGGTGCTAAGAGCAAAATGAGTATGCAGTTAAAGGCAGAGAAGGGACGGGCTCCTCTCGAGTTGCCTTTAGCTAAGCATTAGTATAGAGCTCCCTTCTTTTGTTCGCATGACATTATGTGGAGGTATATGTCAGCTTTTGGTGTTGCATAGGTAGCCTGCGTGTTGGATCCTTTACTTGGGTGTCGAGATGCTAAGGAAGATGAAGTGGAGTGCATTCCTCTTTCCTACATGATGTGGTTTTGTATTGACGGCGGCTGATTTCCGTACAGTTCTGTCTCGTTTGAGAAATATATTCAGCCGCACCGAGTTTTTAAGATTTGGGTAACGAAGTTTAGGAAGATTTTGACCACGTGAGGGTGTTGAAAATAGCAGAGGTGTTATAGGCTATCTAGAACAGTGTTTAACTTGCAGTGGGGAGGGAGAAGGGGTGGATTGACATGATGGTATCTCGATGGAGTACTGCTTCTCATACTTTTATTAGTAGCTGGGGAGATAAGCCCATCTTAGAGGATGTGGCGGCATTGATGTCTCTCAAGACTTTTGGCAGTGCCGGTCCTTCTTTGAGGGGTTTATCCTCACAACAGAAGGGTCTTGCGTTAGCCCGCATTCGTGGAACTAGTGGGGTGATGTCTTAGCGCCTTCAACAAAGGGGTGTAGAGGGGTGCAGTGCTATGTAATAGCACGAATAATACATTTGCTGGGTTGATTCGATTGGTATCGAGATTTGAGTGGAGCGGTGCCTACTGACCCTCGGCATGACATTGACAGGAAAGGGCTGGAGAATCCGCAACAACGGGCAGCTTTCCTTGTATTCTGGCTGACTTGGTAAATTTTTTTGGGGCCGCCGCAGTATGGTATTGATTTGAGAGTTTTTGTTATAGCGGATGTTTTATTTGTTGGGCGAGCTGTGGCTTTGGCCCCACTATTCCTCGGCACTTTATATAAAAGACTTGACAAATCGAAGATGGCTGCAGAAAGCTCTATGGGGAGGTATGACATGATCACCTTTGTCCACACGTCCTTTTAGCAAATGTTTTTCTTGGAGAGATATCTTAATGTGGCCCTTGTGCTGAGGGATTAAAGAATCACAATAATCCCAACCCACAGGCCCTTGAATCACGCACAAGCCACATAAGAAGAAATAAACATAGATTCAATCACAAGAACACGACAAACAAGATTTACATGGTTCGGCAATTGGTGCCTACGTTCGCAGACTAGTAGATTTCACTATTTTTGAGAAAAAATAGGTTACACAGTTATATATACACTCATATCTAGGGTTTGGTACAAAACCCACTTATATAGGTATAAAAAAGACTAGAGATTAGGGTTAAGGCGTATTATGGTGATCTTAGTGGGTTTGGAGTGGTCACACAGGACTACCCGCTACGGACACGCACTACATCGACCGAAGACTAGAGATAGGACCTTGTTTGCCCATGGAGTTCGATCAATGTGTGCCAGAGAGATCGCAGATGAGGAAACTGGGACTACAAATCCTAGGGGTGATGCTAGCGTTCGACGGTCAGAGGCTCCGAGTAAGAAACGTGCTCTTGTGGCGGGGTCATCAACAAAGCAGTCAAAGGTGAAAAACGGTAGATAAACCCGATTAACCCTAAATGGGGGTGAATAGGTTAATCCACGGACAATTTAAAAATTTGAAAGATTATTTTGCATTTGTAAATAAATAATCAACATCTATGAAAGAAAAATACAAGATATAACGTGAAAATTCTTGAGATAAACTCCGGGATGAAAACCACGACACCGACATAAAAAGCACTTTTCACTATGAATTAAGAAGGTACAAGCTAAAAGAACAAAGGATTTACACCCGTTACCCAACGACGACCTAACTTTGTAGCTTGTGACAGCTCCCCGAGCTCCTTTGACATTCCACAGATTAAAGCTGCTTCTACTTTTCGATCCAAGTAACCCAACGGCTAATGTCTGATCTGAGTAAGTTTTAAGTGTGGATAAATGACAAAATGTAGAAAAATTTAGGGTCTGAGAGAGTAACACAATCTATGTGGTGTGTGCACTTTAAAAAGATCAAAGGCTCTTAGATTGGTACAAGGGAGTAAACAAGTGTTTGACAAAGTGCAGGGAAACCAAAACGTGCCAAAATTGTCACTCCTAACTCTCTCAGCGTTTTTTGGTGTATTAAAAACGAGATAGGCAAAAGCTTATGTACTATGCACAAATGTGGCAAGAATTCAGTCTCTGGGCGCTCGAGCGCGTTGCGAGCGCGTACGAGTGCATGAGTGCTTGAGCGCGCCGCAGGCGCCTAGCGAGCGCCATAAAGAGATTAGGCTAGGGTTTGACCATGGGCGCTAAAGCGCTGATCAAGTGCTGCTCAAGCGCATGATGAAGTGCTCGAGCGCTTGGCAAGCGCTTAAGCGCTGTAAGAGTCCCTAGCGGGCGGAGCAAACTGAAAAGGCAAGTGCCAAGGCTCAAAGGGGCCAGCGCTCGAGCGCCAAACATGCGCCTAGAGAGCGCTAGACCAGCGCTTGAGCGCTTAACGAGCGGAGGCCACTGGAAAACATGGTACCTGGCCAGCGCTCGAGGGCCTAACGAGCGCCAAGATAGCACTCAAGCGCCTTTCGAGCGTTGAGAGGAAAGCAAAGGAAAAAGAGAAAAAAAGAGGGGCATGCAACAAAATGATGAACCCTAAAGCGTCCCAACCGAAACCAAAATACAGACACTAGGTGATTTTGTCGAGATACCTTGAAACATGCCAATTACATTTACAAAAGGTATTGATGTTGTTATGTTCTTCTGTGCTATTTATATATTTATTTTGATAGAATTGGTGAACTGTGACTACTATTTTTTTTTTGTTAACGTTTATTTTGTTCAGGTTTGAAGGTAAAGTAGAGAGTATCTAATTTAAAACCACGTCGTAAAGAAGAGACAACCGGAGAAGTAGGTTTGGACATCCCTATGGATTCACTAGAGTCCTTAAGTGATGTTGTGGATGATGCAAGTGTGATTGAGCTAGCTGTCCAGACGGGAATGTGGTCCGTGCACTATGAAGAGGGCATCGGTCGTGCGTGTTTGGCGCAGATAGTTTATGCAAGTAGCAGCGATAAGAGGGAGGAGAGTCATTTAGGCGATCTGATTCTTAAAAGAGCATTAGCTGTAGGGTAGGTTTTGGGATATGAGGCAAAGTAGGCAGCAACTGGGTAGGCATTTGAACCTATGGGCGTTGTGCAGATGGCGCATTCGGTAAAGCCATCAGTGGTTCATGCGGAGATAGTATAGCTTGAGGAAGAGGCAGTGGAGCCATCAGTAATTAAGGAATGGGTAGCAGTTGATCTGGGGACGGTGAATTTGGGAGAGAGCCATGCATTGGAGGGATCAACGTTCACGCGTGTGACCCGATATCTGTTGACGACGAGTTTATGATGGCTCACCATTCTGATGGGAGTGTAATGCTGAGGCATGGGGAAAAGAAGGGGGTGAGTTTGGTGCCATCTGTTTTATTTTTCGGAGTGGACATGAAATACCTTCCTCGTTGGCACAAGTGTTTAGACGTTGGCCGAGCACCTTTCTTTCTTTTGCTGGTGCTGCTACTTTATTTAGAGGCTTTGTTCTTCAGGTCTTGGGATTATTCCTACCGGTGCTAGATCGGCTGATGCGCGAGATCGGTCAGGAGGAGATTGACACAGCCTCAGGACGATGGAGGAGATTAGATTGTTGCCTCTGCGGGTTGAATGGCTGGGAGAGATTCTAAAGTTGCTCGCTTCACGTATGAGGGCCACGAGGCTGTTGGCTGCATGGAAGGACGAATTGTGCAAGAAACTGCAGTTATAATTTTATGAATCAAGAGCCGGATAATCATGAAGAGCCCAAGTCACATCAAGATATGTGTGTGGCTGGGGGAAAACAAAAACCTCCAATCGAATTGAGGGTTTATTCCAAAGGATATATGAATGCGACCGCCTCTTGCTTGCTTCCTAGCTAGTTAGATTCTTTGGATACAAATAATTCCTGCTCTCTTCCCATTTTTGAACCCACTGATAGTATTCTTGTTTCTAATTTGAATTTAGATCTTTCCATTGCTCTTCATAAAGGCATTAGATTTTGTAGTCAATACCGCAGATATAATTTTTTGGATTTGCGCTATCTTCCACCTTCTTACTATGCCATTGTATCTTAGTTATTGTTTGTATGTCTCTCAAAATATTTTGGATGCGCTTATGGAATCCAAGTAGAAAAAGGCTTTGTGCGAATAAATGAATACACTTGATAAAAATGACACTTGCAAATTAGTAGAATTACCAGGAGAGAAGCATATTGAATGCAAGTGGGTGTTCCTTGTGAAATATAAGGAAGATGCCTTCATAGAGAGAGAAAGGCCTGGTTGGTGGCAAAAAGGTTTCACCCTAACTTATGGAATCGATTATTAGGAGACCTTTGCTTGTGTGGGAAAAGATGAATTCCATTTGTGTTCTTTTCTCCGTGACAACTAACATGGATTTGCCCCCTTCAATTAGATGTCAAGAATGTCTTTCTTCATAACAATCTAGAGAGAGAACTCTATATGGATATTGCTTCTTACGTTGCCACTCACATGATAGAGGAAAATTTTGCAGGTTAAAGTAGTTAAATAGTAAAATAAACATGTAAAGTTGTGTAATTGATGAAGCGCCGAGAAGTGAAGTAAATAGGTTTGGAGTTACATACTGAACCCCTAAATCTTATAATGTATTTATATCGAACACAAAATTACATTCATAACCAAATACCTTTACTTGACAAACTAAATAACATATAATAAATAAGATAACACTCCTCAAGATGTAGCTGGAAAGGAAGATATAACTAGAAGTCAACAGCGTATTAGACTGACTACCAGCTGAGTCGGTATCATTAAACCCAGTCCCAAATTGGGAGGAAGGTTTGTATAATAATCCTAGTCCAAGAGCACCTCCTAAATACCATAAGATACGACACACCTTCAAAATGAGGACGACGAGGTCATTCATTTAATGATTTATGCAACAAACAATATAAGCAATGTATGGACGTATGGCAGTAAGAATCAATTTCCCCACTAGTCGCTGATAACAACCAAGTTCTAAAAACAAGTCCTTTCCATGCCAGTATCTAGCATAACAGTAGTTTATAGGATTATGAATAGGGCAACCATCTAAAAGACCTATCTAAGACAAGAGATCAAGCACATACTTTCTTCGGGACGAATACATACCTTTAGATAAACAACCAACCTCAATTCCAAGGAAATAGCACAGAAGGCCCAAATTCTTAGTATGGAAATTTTGACCCAAATGACGTTTCCTGGCATCAATACCATGCGAGGCATTCGCAGTCACCTCGTATATGGGTAGCAAGTGGGCGCTTATGCCCCAATGGTGGGGCCTTATGGGGAAAGGCTTAGTCTAATAGGGATAGCACACCGTTCACTTTGAGCGCACCTCTTTGTTGACTAAATCACTCTAAGGGTCTAGTTGCTTGCTTAAATAACCATTTTTCTATCTTTTTGTCACCTAAATCGATCAATAAAAGAAGCTCATTCCACTCAAGTAATCATTCTAAACATACCCACCTATGAACATAGAAACATTTCCAATACTGATAGTAAGAGAAACTTTCTACCGCCGCGGAGACAAAATACGATGTATTTCGTTAACAAATCTAAGAATTCACATCTTATGCATAAACTCTTCATTTTCTCTTTCTTATTTCATTTGTAGTAGTAGAAAATATATAGATTTTAAAGCTCAAGTATTCTCTATATCCTTGTTCATTTTCTTCCGTACATCTTGCCGGTCGCTAAACCTGAAGGTTTTGTTATTGAGTTGCTCATTCAATGATATAAACTGATATAAACTAAATCCCCAAACATATAAAATTCCAAGGGGCTGCACTAACCAATAAACAAATTCTTTGAATGAGAGAGTTGACATTGTTCTTACATTTAAGATTTGCACTGCTCTGTAATTATAAAATTTAATTTTTTTAGTGAGAAAACTTATATTTGATATTTTTGCATTTGCGGGGAAAAGAGTAATTGAATAAACATTGAACAAAACAGTACCTGAAGGTTCACAAGCGGCTGAATATTTATTCTAGAAGGGCTTATTCGATCTAATCGTACCACGTAATCCAAATCTATTATGTTAAGGTAACGGCTGTTTTATCATTTATGATAAGTATAAATTGGCGTGTAGCATAACCCTTACTATTATCTATATGTCTTGATGTCCCCGAAAGTTGGGGCATCACATGGAATGAGGGCCACTCTTCAAGCACCAGTGCTAGGTAGTCTAAAAAATCTAGACCCATCAATCGGTTAATTCGTTTCAACTCATTGATTTAATTTGGTATGGTATAAATATATAAAAAAGAAAGAAACATCGTCTTCGCAAATATGAATAGACTTTTTCACAATTTTTCACAAGATATTTTTTATCTCTATCCCCCACCTAAGCCTTGAAGAAAAGATTTTTCCCAGATGAAAACTTTTTTTATAGTTAGAATTGACTGGTCGTACTTATCCAATAATCAATTATAAATGCCTTGCTATTCACTTGGTTTCTAGGTCATAATCATTATGTAGGAAAGATAGCCGAGTGATTCAAGGCGTAGCATTGGAACTGCTATGTTATGGAATATGATATCTATCCAGTGTGATGTATGAAATATATGACAAATGTGACGTGTTGGAATATTGCTATTGATCGATCATGTCATATAGGCCCGAGTTGGACATCCAGTTGCTTCAATTTGAATTATCCGGAGGATGCCTTATATATAAAAATGATGGACAATCAAACTTATTTATCGATTCAATAGAAGTCAAAAGAGGTGAATAAATCATCTATTTTGGTAGGCAAATATAAAAGGAAGATATGAATAATGGAGAAATTCCATGAAAGGAAGATTAATGATTCATATAAATTACTTAATGGTACTAGCTAGAGAATGACAATGGCATCATTGTACAAATGATGACATCAGCACATTGTTACTACACTTCAATAACTCTTGACAGTGTACCACGCCTTATTGAGATGAATTGGATGGTCTGATACCAAGTGGAATTGTAAAATAAAAATGTAGGGTTGTGTATCCGATGAAGAGACAAGAGGAGAGAAGTTAAAGAAATAGATTTAGAATTATCTACTGAAATCCTAAACCTTATGATGTATTTATACTGAAAACTAAATTATAGTATTATGTAGATGACCAAACTGCCCTCACTTGCGAAAGTAACATATAACGAAAAAAGTCACTCTAACAAAAGTGTTTGTCTTAGTTGAAATAATCACCGAGGGCTTTGTCTGAGAGGTTTACCAAAGTGATCTAAGAGTTGGTTGTTGTCAAAGCCAAGCCGATCACACCTTATTTGTCAAGCATTGCTCTCAAGGAAAAATAACTGCTTAGCGGTGTATGTGGATGATATTGTGATGCCCTGGTTGATTGGGATCGTTATCGAAGGTTGGTGGATCGACTTAGTTGTTTTTCACATACTTGAGACTTGATGTATGAATTAAGTGTGGTTGATCAATTTATGCATTCACATCATGAGAACTATATGGAGGCTATGTCAAATATTGTGGTATTTAAAGTCATCACCTGACAAAGGAGTTTTGCTCTCCAAACATGATCATCGACAGGTTGAAGCCTGAACTGATGCTGATTGTATAGGATCTACTACGGACAAGAGATCTCCTTCTGGTTATTGCACATTTGTTGGAGGAAATTTGGTTACACGGCGGAGTAAGTAGCAGTCTGTTGTGTGCAAAGCATGAGTTTAGAGTAATGGTTCATAGGATTTGGGTATTATTGTGGTTGCAATCCTTATTGAAGGAGTTGGGCTTTGATAAAAAAATTATCTATAAAGTTGTATCATGACAAAAAGGTTACCATCGATATTGCACACAACCCAGCTCAACACGATTGAGCCAAGCAGGTTGTGCTTTATAGACATTTTTTCAAGGAAAAGTTGCATAATTTTTTACTCCTTTTGCTAAAATTGGAGATCAACTGGCTAATATTTTAACTAAGGGTGTACGTAATGTTGTGTTCTACTCTTTTCTTAGCATGCTAGCATTCAAATTTTGTTTACACCAGCTTAATGGGGAGTGGATTGTTGAGTTAGTCACTTTTGTTGTTTTATCTAGTAAGAGGGTTATTATTATAATCGGAGATGTGCAAGTATAAATACCAAGGGCTTCAAGAGAAATCCTAATCTTTTCCTTTCTTCGTAGAAACATCTCTTCTTCTCTTCTACATCTTCCTCTTACTCTTCTTCATGCAAACATCTCTTCTTCTCTTCGACAAACATCTCTTCTCCTCTTCGACAAACATTTCTTCTTCTTCTTCATCGTAGTCTCCTTGTATGCTCCATTTTTATAAATACAAGAGTTTCAACCATGGATAACCTGTTGGAATGAGTTTTTATAATATGATGGAAAGATAAAGAAATGGAATCAAGGGGAATGCTATTTTTAGTTTATGAGAAGCTTTTGGACAGATGTGTTATTTTTTATTTCTTAAAGTTACTTTGTTTTCTGATGCTAATCGTTTTATAATGCTTCTCTTATTATTCTCTTCTCTTTTCCCCTAAATGATTTTGGATTCAGGTCAGAGCTATGTGACCCAAAACCATCGGCATTTAGCTATCTGAAGAATGAGCACATATGTGGCAGGCCTTTGGGGCTTCGATTTGATAAGAATACTGGTGATTTGTATATTGCAGATGCATATTTTGGGCTGATGAAGATTGGGCCTCAAGGTGGACTGGCAACATCACTATCCACTGAGGCGGAAGGGGTGCCATTAAGGTTCACTAATGATCTGGACATTGATGATGAAGGCAATATTTATTTTACAGACAGCAGCACCAAATACCAAAGACGGTAGGCTTTCATTTATGAACCATTTTTGTTGCTATGTTTGTGTTGTTTTTATTCTGAACTAAGAATTAAGAAAGGCAATTATCCTAATCTAATTTTCAATGACATCATATCTTTTCTTTTCTTTCCTTTGAAGGAAGATTAAATAAGTAAATGCACTCAGTTGTGATTTGTTGGAATATGAAAGATAAATTCATGCATTGGGTACGATGAGAGGAGGTGGAGTGTTTTTATTGTGGGTAATTAAGAATTTGAGTATCCTTCTTTCAGTTCCCATAGATTGTTTAAAATGAGAACTCAAGAATTGATGCACCCCAATACCCTATTGTTCTTGATTAATTCATTGTTGAAAGAATTTTGCTTTGTCAAAATTACTGCTGAAGCTCTTACCAGATTCCTTCATTACTATATTTTGATTTTTTCACATGATTTAACTTTATTATTACACAAATTTTAAGGCACTAGGTTTTTTTCATATCTCAAAATTCTTACCTTGGTCTCCGCTTTGTTACTTACTGCTATATTACTGGTTTGTCCTATCTATATATTCTTGTGTTCACATTTGGATGAATAAATTTATTAATTGGCCTGGTAACCCTTCAATTTTAAATGGCTAGACCTAGTGCGGAAGCCTCCCACTTATAGCTAGGGGTGTTCACGGTTTAGTTTAGTTTGGTCTCTAGTTAAATTAAGAACCAAACCATTCCAAATGGTCCCAAGTATTTAAGAATCGGAACCGAACCGTGAGTACCATGGAATCTAACTGAACCAATAAAGAATGATTCGGTTCTGGTTTGAAACCACATTTCTAAAACTAAGTACTTATTGTCAATAATATGTTAAAAATATAAAACATCTATTTGCTTTTTTTTTTTCTCTTTTTCTCCTCTTTTTAATATTTTACTTTCTAGTTTGTTTTATTACTTGTTTTATATGATTACAAAAAAAATATCTTATTTATAAATTATGTATTATATTAGGGATAACCCGTGCCTAAAGGCACCCTCACCATTTTTTTCTTAAGGTAGCTCATGTAATTTAATACTTAATTTCAAACTTTATTTTGCAAAGAATAATCCATATAAAAAAATAATAGTAAGAATCCCAATCTCAATCAACTTCGATATTAATAAAAGGAAAAAAAATTATTAAGTGAAACAACAAACTAAAATACCAAGTGCACTGAGAAAAATTCAAACACCATCACTGAAAAAGAAAGTTCATTTTTTGTTGTGATTACACAACTACACAAATCACTTTTTTCTCCGATCTGGAATGCATGAACAACTTTTATAATACAAATACAATCGAAGTCGTTGATTGCTTCAGCCTTTTGCCCACCATTAGATTACCATATAAAAATCTACTAATTTATCAATAATTTAATAATTAATTAATTAGCCAGTTTTAAAACACTCAATTAAAAATACGACTTTATTAGTTTGTTAATTTGTAAAGGTAAAAAATAAAAAAAGATAGTAAAATTAAAAACGAAACTACTTATTTTATTTCAATAGTTAGATTTTTGACATCTACATAAATGTCACATGAAAAGTTTTATATTGTATAACAGATTAACATCCAATTCTAGAAATTTAATAGTGAAACACAAAGTAATATCAACAATTTAATATTTAGTTAAGTAGCCAATTTTAAGCCACTCAATTAAAAATATAATTTTATTAGTTTTTTAATTTATAGACGTAAAAAAAACTATATTATTTTTTCATTGGCTTAGTAAAAAAGCAATAAAAACTAATGCTTTTTTTATTTACTTTTGTACAGAGAAGAACACGAGGGAGGAGAGAGAAAAAAATGAAAAGCCAAGATTATTTCATTTCAATGGTTATATTTTTGACACCTACAAAAATGTCATATAAAAACTTCTATATTGTATAATAGATTTTGTTCATTTATTAATTTATTATTTTATTTTGTTCATTTGTTATTCTATTATATTTTGTTCATTTGTTATTTTATCAAGCGTCTTTTAATTAATAATATTAGAATTTTATCAAAAGAAAGTAAAAAATTAAATTATAAAAGAGAAGAAACAAAAAACAAGAAAAGAGAGGAAAGAAAATAATTAATGTTTTTGAAGTTTTTCTTTATTTATACTACATTTAATATGAATATTTGAAAAATAGAGAACAATTCAGTTCGATTCTATACGATTCTCTAAAATTTTAATTCGTGAAAACAATCATAATGAACGGTTCTTAATTACTTAAAACTGGAAGCAAACCGTATAAAAAGGAAATTGAATCAAACCATATGGTTTTGATTGGTATGGATTAGTTTTTGTTTGGAAACCACACGCACAATCACACACAAGAAAGAAACAAACAAGAATCAACCACAAAAACATGACACGAAGATTTACGTGGTACAGCAATTGGTGCCTATGTCTATGGACTTAATGTTTTACTATTTTTGAGAGAAAATAGGGTTACAATGTTTAATCATTTGACGGGTCGAGTTTAGAACAATAGTCTTTTTACACAAATTGCCAAAACAAGAGAATTAGGGTTAAAACGCGCAACATTCCGACGCAATCCGTTTGGACGGAATTGAGCCCTATCTGGACAGCCAAAACTTTTTGGCCCTGTCTACCTCATTCTATCTGGACAGCCTGAGGCCTTGTTTGGACATATTTGTCTAATGACTAACTCCCTCGCCATTGTTTTGTTCATCAAGATAGGTCAAGGGCACATCAGAATGGTCGGTAGTTGCTTAGTCTCATACTCCGAACGGCCCGAAACCCGGTCCGGAGGGCTTGGTCTAGAAAGGTTTTTCTTCACTTTTTAACAATCTCCCACTTGAACTAAAACTAATGCAAAGTCTTTTGATTCCCAGAAATTACCGTCTCTTTAAACCAAATAAGCGAACCTGTGTGAGCCTTCTCCCGTTTTTTAAGCTTGAAGACTGACTGAAGCTGAACAAATCTTCATCTTTTCTACTGTCACCACCCTAGTGAACTTATCTATAGGATTTTTACTCGTTTGAATTTTCTCCAGATTAGACTGTTCCTCTTCCAATTGAACCCGAATAAAATGATACTTGATGTCGATATGTTTTTTTCTTAAATGGAACGCCGAGTTCTTCGCCAAGTGTATAGCACTCTGACTATCACTGAACAATTGGCACTTGTCTTACTCCTTACCTAGCTCTTTAAAGAAACTCTTTAGCCATATCAACTCCCTGCACGCCTCTATCGCTGTTGCATACTCCATCTCCGTGGTAGAGATAGTCACAATCTTCTACAATCTAGATACCTAGCTAACTATTGCACTACCTAATAGAAATGCATACTCAGTAATACTATTCTCGCTATTAATGTCACTTGCCAGGTCTAAATTCACATACCTCTGAAGTCGAGTCTCTAAGCCTTTATAGCACAATGCATGGTTTGTTAGTACCCCTAAGATACCTTAGATTTTATTTTCCTGTTTCCCAGTGCTCTTTGCCTGTATTGGACATAAACCGTAAACCTACTCACAACTCCCACTACATAGGAAATGTTTGGCTTTGTGCATGTCATGACGTACATTAGGCTACCTATGGGTAACATGCAGGGTATCTTGGCCTTACTTCTCTATTCTTCTTCACTGACTGCTCTCCGATCCTTTGAAAATCTGAAGTGGCTTGCCAAAGGTATGCTAACAAGTTTAACATCATCCATGTTGAACCGTTTCAGCACCTTTGTAACATACTCTGCTTGGGAGAGTTTCAACTTTCTGTTCACCCTGTCCCGACTGATACTCATGCCAATAATTCGTTTGGGTGTCTCTAGATCCTTCATAACAGACTCCTTGGATAGCTGTGACTTGAGATTTTCAATCTCATCTATGCTAAATCCTGAAATTAACATGTCATTTACATACAATAACAATATAATATAAGATGCAGAAAACTTCTTGTAACAATAGCAGTGGCCCGCATGGCATCTGCTAAATTCCATATTTGCAATAAATGTGTCAAACCTCTTATATGACTCCCCAAGGGCCTATTTCAAACCATGTAAGCTCTTCCTGAACTTGCATGAAAGTTTTTTCTATCCCTCCACGACATATTCCTGTGGAAGCACCATATAGAAGTTCTCATCTAGATCCCTATGGAGGAAAGCAATTTTGACATCCAACTACTCTAGGTGTATATTCTCTGCTGCCACAATGCTCAAAAAACTAGTCTGATGGTTGAGATTTTTACCACAGGTGAGAAAATCTCTTTGTATTTATTCTTGGCTTCTGCTAAAACCGCTTGACTACTAACCGAGCCTTATACCTCTTGCTCTCATTAGCCTTTTCTTTCCGTCTGTAGACACACTTGCTTTGTAGAGCTCACTTATCCTTGGGCAATTGTACCAACTCTTAAGTCCAATTTAATGGTAGAGACTTCATCTCAGCTATAGCATGCTCCCACTCCTCCCTGCTTCAACTTGCAATGCTTCTTCAAAATATTTTGGTTCGCCACTATGTGTTAGCAATAAATAATTCAATAATGGTGGATAACGCACTAGAGGTTTACTAACTTTGATGGATCTCTTGAGTGGAGTATGTCTCTCTCTTTGTGGAGTTGACTGCATGTTCTCATCCTGATGTTTCATAACTTTATCAGATATCCCTTCAAACTCAACATAGTCTGATCTATCTGTGGTTACCTGTTCTTGATCCTGTCTATTTTTTAACAAAACTCACTCGTTAACACATCATCAATGGTCCTAACCATTTTTATATTTTCATAATCCGAAAGTCTATACCCGTAGTTATCAGTCTTGTAGCCAATAAAAACACTTTCTAAACTTAAGGTCAAGCTTGCTTCTTTTATCATGCTCTATATGAACATAGAAAATATAACAAAAAATATGCAGATGGGATAAAGTTACCTCTTTTACTATCCACGCTTCCTCTAGTAGTCCACCATCCAAAGGTATTGAAGGTCCCCCTATTGACAACTTGGAGCGTTCCATGATCGTTTTGCCTCCCCGTCTATCTTGGCTTCATTGGAATGCTCCTATTCCTTCTAATCCCATTACTTGTACAGTAGTTTTCAAACTCACTATTGCGGTAATCGCCGCCATTATCTGATTTTAAACACTTTAACTTCAACCCTGTTTCATTCTCAACTAAGGATTTCCAATTTTTGAAAATCCAGAGTATATAAGATTTAGTTTGCCAAAAATAAACCCATAATTTTCTTGTAGTATCATTAATAAAAGCGACAAAGTATCGAGAACCGTTAAGAGAAGATGTTTGAGATGGCTCCCACACATCGATATGAACTAATTTCACTCGCTGTAATTTGGAGTCCTTGCAGTTTTAGTAAAGCTGATTTTTTTCTGTTTTCCATCTTCACAGAAGTCCAAATCAACTGACTGTAGCCTCGATAACTTCACTTTTGATACTATCACCTTCTTCCCATTTTTACTCATGTGATCGAGCCGTCTGTACCAAGTACTAGCATCAACCTAGTGGACGCCACTGATATGCTATTGTACGAACCGGATGACACTTACAAAGTGCCTTCCTTCTTGCAACGGGCTAAAACAAGTGACGCTGTGCTCATTTTCTATGAATCCCTTGTGAAAGACGTCACCACCCCTCTTTCTGACAAATGTCCCGCTGAAGTAAGATTTTTAGTTAGAGTTGGCACATGTTTGATGTCCTTCAATTTCAACACTGTACCGTTTGCTTGAGTACTTGGAGTATCACCCTTTCCAACAAGACTATAGGCCTCGTCATCTCCGAGATACACTATGTCAAAATTACCCGGCACATAATTGTTAAGGATGTCCATGCGTGGAGTAGCATGGAATAAAACTCCTGGGTCTATAATCCAAGATACACTACGGGAATCCATGGCACAAATCAAAACATCCGTATCATTATCATTGGTGAGATTAACAGTGTTCTTACCCCCTTGATTGATGTCATCCTGCTACTTCCTCGGTACCTTGCAGTCGTTTTTGACTGCAATTCCAACAACCATCTGATTTACCATCGCCTGCTGGAGACTTAGACCGTCCTCTTCTTGATTTCGATCTATTGTTCCCGCAACTTTTGTGATTCTCTCTATTATTCTTTTGACCTCTACTTTATGCGTTCAAGGCTAAACAAGAAGTAGAATCCTCACCTAAAGTCCTCCTTCGAGCCCCTTCTCCCATAACAAAACTGGAAACATCCTCCAGCTTCAACTTTGTTGAAGCAGAGGAGTTGTTCACAGCCACAACCTAACCGTTCCAACTTTCTGGTACACTAGAGAGCAAAAGAAGGGCCTTCACCTCATCGTCCAACTCTATCTTCACTGACTCCAATTGATTGCTGATTGTGTTGGAATTATTCAGCCGTTCGGCAACAGGCATATCATCTGCTATCTTTAGATTAAATTCAGATGAAATAGCTTCTTCATCAAATACACCTTATTTGATGCAGAACGCTTCTCGTACATCTTCTCAAGTGCCGCAACTAATCCTGCTGTTGTTTTTTTCTTTGTGATGTTTGAAGTGACTGATGGTCTAAGGCTTAATCGCACAATTCTCATGGCTTTACGATCGAATACTTCCTATTTGCCCCTGGCATCTTTTCTAGATTCTCCTCAAGCAATAGAAGATATAAGTCCTCTTAATACAGAACATCTTTGATTTGCATCCTCCAAAAGGCGAAGTTCGTGCCATTAAACTTTTCAATCTTGACGTTTCTTTCTTCTGTCATTGTGCGTTCTTCTACCTCTAATGCCCAGAGCTTTGATATTAATTGTTGAGAAATCACACCCAGATGAACACGCACAATCACACACAAGAAATAAACAAACAAGGATCAAGGACAAGAACACGACGCAAAGATTTACGTGGTTTGGCAATTAGTGCCTACGTCCACGGACTTACACACGTTTCACTATTGTTGAGAGAAAATAGGGTTAGAATGTTGAATCACTTGACGGCTAGCGTCTAGAACAATAACCCCTTTAAATAGTTGCCAAACAAGATAATTAGAGTTAAAATACGCAACAATTCGTCGTAATCAGTCCCAACAGTATTGAGCCCTGCTCAGACAGCCAAAAGTTTCTGGCACTGTCTGCCTCATTCTGTCCGGACGGCTTGAGGCCCCATCCAGACAGATTTGTCCAGTGACTAACTCCCTCGCCACTTTTTTGTTCCATCCTGACTGTCCGAGGCTCCGTCTGGACTGTTTGGTCCATAAAAGTTTTTCGGCAAAGCTTGAGGCTCCCACTTACACCAAGGTAGGTGGTGTGTAAACAACCAATCCTTAACCCAACCTTTTTTGTGGAGAGCTGCATTCCTGTGACTTGAACCCTTCAACTTGATACCAGCAAATTGCTGAGAGCAGACTCTTTATTAAGTAATTAGGCCAGGTCATATCATGTTATGAAGAACTTAATTGCTTCTACATGCTGCTGCTTCTTTACTATGAATAACTGTAATTTGATCATTGTCCTTAGTTGTTATGTGCTATCTATTTTCAGGAACTTTCTACTTCTAGTTTTCTCTGCGGAGGATAGTGGGAGGGTTCTGAAATACAATCCTAATACAAAAGAAACCACTGTCCTTGTTCACAATGTCCATTTTCCTAATGGTGTGTCCCTAAGCAAGGATGGCTTTTTCTTTGTGTTCTGCGAAGGGTGCAGGTAAATCTGCTCGCTAATCCAACTCCCAACTCCCACCACCCACACATACACAACTAAGACCTGTATAACAATCACCTTAGGTTTCTAGCATCCACTATCTCGTGGTTATTATCGATTGATGCATATGATTACAAACATTTATACACAATCTAGTGGATTACTATTTTCCCATACAATCTAGTAATAGTAGCAATTATCCCTCATTTCCTTCTTTTTTTTTTGTTTTTTATGATTCTGATCCTTGCTGTCCACAAATTCACTTCTTGGTGGTAGGTTAGGCCCCGTTTGGTAAGATTTATGGTTACTGTTTTTTATTTTTGTTTTTAAAATTTTTGTAAATAGTAAATAAAAACACGTATAATAATTATTTTTGTTTTTAAAAAAAATACAAGCAGTTTTCAAAATTAACTAAGTCTTAGTAAACAGAAAAACTGTGTTCACTTATTTTGTAAATAATTTTTCATTTTCTCCTCTCTGTTTCATTACCTTTGACCATTCTTACATCTTGCTACCATAACTGGCAAATACTTTCAACCTCCAAAGACCACCTCCCCCTTGCACCTCTTCGGCCACCATCTCCCCCTTGCACCTCTTCCATTGGCCGCCACCACCTTATCCCATTAACCGCCATCTCCACCCACCATTGGTAGTCACTGTCATCGCCACCACCTTCGGCCACCACTTCTACCTATTGGTCATCACCTCCACCTACACGTTCACCCTACTACTGCCACATCTACCAACCAGTCGTCACTTCCATTCACCAGCTCTCCCTAAAAGTTGCCACCACCCCCACTCACCAACACCACCACCCACAACCTTCCATACTAGTCGCCACCTTCTTTCACCGATTGCTACCTTCACCCACCATTGTCACCACCATCATCATCACCACCTGCGACCGTCATTTCTACTGCCTTTGCTTATCTCCATGCACTACCTTTGGTCGTTGGCGACCATCTTTACGAACTCTTTTATTTCTAGTGCCTTTGCTTATCTTCGTACACTACCTTTGGTCGTTGGCGACCATTATAACCTCTATTGGTTACTTTCCCTAGATCACTTGCGGCCGCTGTTGCCTATCACTACATCTGGCTACTATAGTCATCTTCACCTCTAATAGTGCTCTTAGCCAACTCCCCTCCCGTTGGTAGCTCCCTCCGACTACGTTTTACTTGTTCCAAATAAAATTTTACAAAAACATATATTTGTCAAACGAGTTTTTTGTTTCATTTTTTTTAAACTGAACGAAAATATATTTTCTATTTATTATAAATGAAAAATAAAAAACTGTAAACGTTACCACATTGGGCCTATATGTTTGGTTCATTTTCTGGAACGAGGTTTTTGAGTTTGTTTCTTTTAAATTATTGCTTGGGTGAATTCTTGAACTGTCAAATCTTTTGTACAAATAATATGATTATGACCAATTAAGTATGTTAAATTAAAAATAAACATGTATTTCTTTGAATATTTCGAAAAATCCAAATCAAAAGTTTTAAAAAAGAGTAAATTGAACATATTTTTATTTTATTTTTCAAAATCTGTTTCAAAAACAGTCTCAGAATTTTTTTTCATATTCATTGGTTTCTGTATTGTGAAGAACAGAGCGGTACATTTGCATGCAATAAAATTGTGAATCTCAATTCAATTACCAAAAATGGTTGTGTGGAAAGAAAACTGGCGGAAGTTGTAGTACATGGAGTTGTACTTGAAGGAAGGCAAGACATACTCATTGTCTTCAGTGACAACTGCCCCCGAATTGTGTTGAATTGTAGTTTTCAAATGCAATCAAATTGATTCCCTTTTCGTTAATAAACAAAAATTTATTGGAGTATATGACTAGGGGTGCCAGTGCGACACCTGTATGTACGAATGAAAACAAAGCAAAGCTATATCCACGATTTTATTCGAGTATGCGTTGTACAGCAATCATATCAATATTCGCTTTTTGTTCATTTTTGTTAAAGAAAAAACATGAAACCGAGACAGTTTAGTTCATTTTATTGTGTCTCGAGACTCATGTTTCAAGATTCCTATCTGATTGTACCCATTGTACGGATGGGAGTGCATCAGGATAGTGGGACAAAGATTGAACTGGCACTAGAAATCTATACGACCGTACTTTTTCTTTGGTGATGGTATATTTATTTAGAAACTTTCAAGGAATTTCATAGCCACATGAAATAGGCTTTGGAAATTGTTCATCATCTTATTTTTGCTGACGCAGATTATGGAAGTACTGGTTGAGAGGCGAGAAAGCAGGGACATCAGAAGTTATGGCTGTCCTTCCTGGAATTGCTGACAATGTCAGAACAAATGGAAAGGGTGAGTTTTGGGTTGCAATCCATTCTCGCCACACCAGGTACGCATATCTATGGGCTTTGTACCCAAAACTTCGGAAATTCTTGCTTAAGCTTCCGATCTCGGCAAAGATTCATTACCTGCTCCATGTCGGGGGAAGACCCCACGCTGTAGTTGCGAAGTACAGCCCGGAGGGTAAGCTGTTACAGATATTGGAGGACAGTCAAGGGAAGGTTGTGAAAGCAGTGAGTGAAGTGGAGGAGAAGGATGGGAAGCTGTGGATGGGGAGTGTCTTGATGCCTTTTGTTGCAGTTTACCAATTATAATGAGGTGAAAAAGCCATCTTCCACCCCCTCTTTGGTTGAAATTGTTCTGTTGCTCATTCTGGAGGTTGCTGCTTTTACATGCTTTAAGCTCTGGGAGTCTCTTTTGGGGGGCCAAGAGTCGAATCTTTTGCTTTAAACATGGTGCTCAATATTTATACCACTGCTTTCTAAGATAAACAGTGGTTTTCTTTGCTGTACCGTAACTCTCTTTTATGTTTGGATCTTGAATTTGCACCCGTTTGGTCTAAACAAGCTATGGCTTTTTAAAGAGCTTTTTTTGTCGTCTTTACTGATCTTTTTTTTTTTTTTATTGGTTCCAAATTTTTACTTTTTTTTAGTTTCTTGTGACTGAGAGAATTTTAAAAAGTATGTCTGTTCAGGTTAATGTTAAAAAAAGTTTACTAAAAAAAAAAAAACCACAAAAGCCATTTAAGTGGCTTCTTCATTTTATCTGAGTTTATTTTTTTGGGTCAAAGTATTTTATTTAGTTTGATTCATTATGAGAGAAATCTAGATAATATACTCATTTAGGTTAATACAAAGATGAAAAAAATAATAAAAAAAAACCTATGAAAAAAACTAGAACAAATGCTCATGTTTGGATATATTTCCTGTCGGGCTGGAATAAGACAGTATGTAACGCGGGCGTGCTAGAATCAAATGTGGCTCAGAAGTGAAATGCGCCAACAGCATAATTCCTTCAAGCAGACTGTACTAGCTTGAGGACAGTATGTAGAGGTTGATTATTTTTTACCTTAAACGAAAAGGATTTCAAAATTTATTAGGTGTCTACGTGTATGAAAAAGGAAATATGTGAAGAAATTAAGGTTCCGCTTATTTTGACAGAAAATATTTTGAAAAATATTCTTTTGCGTTATTTAGTGTTTGATACGACAGAAATTAAAAATTAATAAAAAAGTATATTTCAAGTAAATATAAAATAAGTTAATTTTGGTAAAAAAATGTTTTCTAATTTTTTATAGTAAAAAGTATTTTTTACCCTTATCATCGGGGGTCTGGGGTTGAGGATCAATAGTTCGGGGCTTGGGAGTTAAGGGGTTTGGGAGTCTTAGGGGTCTAGGGATTTGAAAGTTCGGGGTTTGTCGAGTTTGGGGCTGTTAAGTTCGTGGTCCTAGGTTCCTTGGGTTTCGGGGGTTTAGGGGCCCTAAGAGCCCAAGGGCTAGGGTCTAGGGGCTTAAGGCTCGGGGGCCTAGGGTCTCGTAGGATTGGGGCCTGAGGTTTCGGGTTCTTAGTGGGTCTAGGGCCCCAAGGGTTCGTGAGTTCAAGGGTTTGGGGTCCCGAGATTTGAAGTCCCAAGTGTCTAGGGTTTGGAATTTTGATAGTTTGGGATTTCGAGGTCTCGGTGGTCCTAGGAGTTCGGTGTTCTAAGATCTCAAGGGTTCGCAGGTTCGAGGTTCTGAGTTCTGGGGACCCCTGTTGTCCACGTTCTTGGGGTGTCTTGGGTTTAGGGGGCTCTGAGCCCAGGGTCGAGGCTTCTAGTGGTCTCATGGGTCCTAGTGTTCGAGATTTTGGGCTTTCGAGGGTCATAGATCTCAGCTTCTCGGGGTCCTGTGAGTCCGAGGGTCTAAAATATTGGGGGGTTTGGAGTCCTGGAGTCTCGTGAGTTTGAGGTACCGGGGTTTTTAAAGGTTCCAGAGGTTTCAAAGATCTTAAAATCTGAGGATTCAGGGCTCTAGGTGTGATGACTCGTATTTAAATAACAAAAGAACAAATTAAAAGTAATTAGTTTATAGAAATACTCAAAATTTAATTCCTAACAAAATTTTATATTCAATTCTAAAATCAAAGTTCAAAAACTTACATCTATTAAAAAAAATTCCAATAGCTAAATTTGAGGCAAATATATATTATATAGTTAGAAAACTTTTATGCAAATTGGGATCACATGATAATTCTCAAAATAACATTAAAAAGCGATTTCGAATTTTTAGAATTTTTATGATATTAAAAGTTTATAGCTATTAAAAATACTAATAATTGATAAATCATAATAAAATATATTAAATAGATAAAAAAATTAGTGAAAATTTTAACCATACGATAATTTATAAAAATACATCAAAAATGTATACTGAATTTTTGAAAACTTTTCAAATAAAAAATTTTACATCAAAAAAATTTACATGGTATAAAATAACCTCATCGGACACTTGTCATGTTGGGCTCATGCAAAATGTCACGTTTAGGTACAGCTGTCCATTCTCTTGCTTATAAATAGTGCCTCACGTCCACACTACAGCGAGACAACCAAGCAAAGAATAGGAGTGAGATTGAAGAAGCCTCAGCTTCAAACAGAAGCAGAAAGTAAGGAGTGAGATTGAAGAACAGTGACAGTGCTTCTGTTGAAGCACAGTGAAGAACGGAGAAGAAGCGCGACGCGCGCCACGGCGCCCAGCCACCACCGCGCCGCCAACCTCCAACATCCAGCGTCGCGCACCGCCGGCACCACTTCGACCACCCTCCACCGGCGACCTCACTCCGGTGACACCAACCCCGGCGAGCCCAACCCCGGCAAGCCACCAGATTCTCTCTCTCTCTCTCTCTCTGCACCACCATCCAAGCACCACTGAGCACCTCCACCACCACCTCACCACACCCTCACCACCTACGGATCTTTCACCTTAATAAGTAAATTTTTGAACTTAATTACTTAAATAGAAATTTTTAAATTTTTTTCTCAACTTACGTAAAAAATTATTTAACAAATACATTTTAATAAATAATATTTTTACTAAACACGCTTTAACCTTAATCTCCACATAATTTTGTTGATGCAAAAAAACGACATAAAAACGTTTTTAGCAAATATATTTTCTTATTTAACACAATATTTTTAGTAAAAACATTTTTAATTAGTTTCAAATATACCGTATTTAGTAAACATGTTTTTAAAATTTGTAAAAAAAATGCATTTATCCAAAACGCTTTATTTTTGCATCTTTTTTTATTGAAAACGTGTTTAGCAAACACAATTTTCTTTTAAATTGAGTTTTTTTTCAGTAATTATTAAATTAAATTTTATTAAAAACGTACTTACTAAACACAATTTATTTTTAAATTTAGTTTCATTGAAAGCCCTTGTTTATAGAAAACGCTTTTCTTTTAAGTTCTTACTACTATATTTTTAGGGTAAATTACACTGACGTATCTATAATTTTCTAAAAAAATATAAAAAATCTTATAAAATATTTTATATTGATTTTAATAAATTTGCTAAACACGATTTTATTATAAACTGTAAAAGCGTATTTAACAAATACGCTTTTCATTATAAACAAAACACGCTTTCCTCTTAAATCTACTAATCACCTACTGGTCATATTTTTTTGATATGTTATAGTTGTATTGAAAGCGTTTTTACTAACAACGCTTTCTTTATAAGTCCAGCCTACTTTATTTTTTAATCGTTCTGAGGAGAGAATTTTTATGTTATTTTAAAATTCTATGAATTATTTATATACATAAATCAAATGGTTAAGTTTGAGTAATTATTTGTATTTTTTTATATTAAAATTTGTCATAAATAAGTAAAAACTTATAAAAATAACAAATATGTTAGCTAAAAAGTATACGAGCAAAGATTAATGAGATTTTAAGTGAACAATTTTTAAAATGGAACTCCATATACGAAAGAAACACCATTTCGGGAAAACTATCAGTTTTTTTTTCTATTCTTGGTTTTTTCATATTTTTTTATTATTTTCAAAAAATAAAAAATAAAAAATAAAATCAATAAAAGGATTATGTTATTCACAATCCAATGAACAGTAAATAATAGGTAAAAAATGTATAGATATTTGTACAAATTGTATTGATATTTATAAATATAGTGGGCTCCACTTCTAAAAGTGTATTAATATTAAATTTTTTTTGTCTATACTAACTTATTATCTATCGTCCAATGAGCGATAATTAGCATGACTCGTAATTAAAATATATATATAAAAAAGGCACTAGAATTTAAAATAAATAATGTATATTTTTGGTGATTGGTTTATTTTATTTTTAAATATTTTCAAACTTTTTATTTTTTAGTTAAATTTTTATTTTTTCATTCTTTTTTATGATAGGAATAAAAAAATATTTATGATTAATTTTTAGTTAATTATTTTTATTTTAATTAAAAAAATTTATCTTACCCCTTGATCATTTTTCGAGTTCTCCACTACCGTTATTTTTGTCGACAAGACAAAGGTCCCGTTTAGGCTACATTTTGTAAATTTGGTAAATTACACTTACCTCCCCTGAGGTATCTGACAAATACACTGACCTTCCATGTGCTTTAAATGTTGAAATTGGATTCCCTACGCCGTTAACTTGTCGTTTGAAAATTTTTTTTTGTTGTTGACCGGTACTACATTACATTTATAATGCCTATTTTACCCTTCTGCATGTTAATATATATATGTTGGCATGTTAACATTTTATTCAGTTCTCTCTGTTATTGTGCCTGTGGGAAGCATTTGCTGGTAAGTCTTTTTAACTCATTTGCTCAATAAAGTTATCGTGTTCTTACTAACATTTGTGTGTATTTTTTGAACTTTTTTTAAAACTCATGTGCTCTATTTTAACTCACTTATTTTATAGGTAAAACTATAGGAATGCCAACTTCAAGTACTATGGGAAGCAATCAAAATTAATCTTATCTCCTGTTAAAAAATAAGACATGTAAATGTGGACAAAGAGCTACTGTAAAAATATTAAAATCAGATAGAAATCGAGCACGATTATATTATGTTTTTCACAGTGGAGTATGCAACTTTTGGGAGTGGTGTACCCCAATAAATTCTTACACAATGGCAGAATGTTTATCAATTAAACGAAGTCATTACAATGTATTAGATGGTAATGAGAGAACTACGACAACTGTTGATGGCATAATTTATGCAAGCTTGCAGCTTGTTGAAGGGAACCTAGGAGTGCTAAAAGTGTTGCTAGTAACATGCATGTTGTTTTCTAGTTTGGCATTGGTAGTTGCTATAGCAGCACTACTTAAATGAATTCTATGTAATGAAAATGTAACGAATGGTTTATGTAATTGCCTATTTTGGATGATATATAAACTACTACTTAAACATCTCACAACCTGTTTTGTAATAGTCTTCACATATCTACACAAATATATATATATACTGGTAGCAGCTAAGCTTCCCATCAATTCTCACCCATTAAAAACAAAATGTGAGAATATTTATAGTAATGATGTATTTGTGCTATCCAAAATACAAAAACAAAAACCATTTCCCAAGCTAGCCCAAACAAAAACCTTTATAATAAGGTGTCAGTAGTTTATCCAAAAAGAAGAACAAAAACCTATTAGCTACTAATCCAGTCCTACCCCTAGATGAGCTACCCACTGCCACTGCCACTGCCTAATCTAGTCTTGCCTGTGGAAGAGCTACTGCCCAAGCCCTTGCTTCTGAATGAACCACTGCCACTACCCAAGCTTCCCCTCCATCCCCTGCCTCTGGATGAGCCACTGCCACTGCCTCTGGAAGAGCCACTGTCTAAGCCCCTGCCTCTGGATGAACCACTGACACTGCCCAAGCTTCCTCTCCATCCCCTGCCCCTGGCCTTTACAGTTCTAGAAAGGGTAATAGCATCCTCTTGTGTGACACATTACGAAGGTTGTGTAGGTGTTTGCTTCTATAAATATATACCACAAGTACTCAAATTTCTATACAAATCCATTTAAACTGTATGGAATCTAAACAAAAACAAAAAATTAAACCTGTTGATCGCTTGTTGGGTTCTTTTTTTTCTAACAGGAGCTCTTTGGCAGGATCTTCTGTTGTGGTTAAAACCCTTACATATAGAGCACCTCAGAGTTTGTGATCTTCTTGACAGACTACTTCTACTTGCAGCCTCATCAGCTTCCTTTTTTCGATTTTTCCTTGGCCTCTTAGGTAATCTATGAAGAGGTGGAGGTTGTACCTCGTCACCACCAACAGACTCCCGCATCCCCTGATTTAATATTGGATGAACAATTCCCCCATTAGTTCTCAAGTATGCATCCTTTTTGAAGAAAGCATGACAAAACTCTTCAACATTACCCCTTCTATGAGTGATTGCAGCAGTAGCATGCCTACATGGAATGCTAGAAACTTGCCACTCCCTACAGCTGCATTGCATACTATCTATATGAACTTGAAATGAACCACATTCATATTCATCCCCTCTAGCAAACAACAACTTACATTTTCTTGCATCCATTTTAACTATTTACAGCCACTTTGTTACTTGTGGTCCTACCAATCCAGGCCATGAACATGCTTTTTCGTGTCTTTTTTAAATCCTGGTCATTAATTTGGTTCTAAAACCCTATAACATAGACAAAAAAGGTTTAAACCTCAAAGGACCCACCCAATGGTTAAATAACTCAGTGATATTATTGGTGACGTGATCATTTTTCACTGCTATATCAAAAGCATGCCTAGACCAACTACTAGTATGCACATCAGACAACCACCTATGGACATCAGTTGATACACTCTTTATTCTCTCCATAGATTGACCAAACTCAAGCTGGTTATAAGCTCTGCTGCTTTCCAGAAAGACTTTTTCAAGAGTAATCCAAGATACTTACCCTTAAAGCTGCTGAACAAATGCCGGTAGCATGTACGATGAAAAGAACTAGGTGCAACTTCAGCAATCACTCTATCAAGATCTTGCATACAAATGGCAGTAGAAATCTTAGACACTTGCAACAATGTATTAGAGTTACAGCAATTTAAGACAGTGGCATCACCTTTTATTTGTCTAACATGAATGTTAACGCCCTAAAATTTGTAGCAGCCCCAAATAGTATATGTAAGTTATCAATGAAAAAACTCAAACTATCTCTATTTTCAATCTCCACCACAACCGCAGGAAGTGGAAACAAACCATTATTCCCTTTTACTGCAATGGCAGCTAATAAAACACCTCTAAAAGACCCTTTAAGGTGGTAGCCATCAACCCCAATAAAAAGCCTGCAACTTGAGATAAATCTAGTCTTCATGGCCTCAAATGTTATGAAAATTTTTTAAAAATTGAGTTGCTGTCAATAGATGCACATTGTAGCTTCACAAGACTTCCTGAATTACTTTTCCTCAATTCATTAGCATATGTTGGTAGCAGTGAGTAAGACTTACAATAACTTCTCTTAGTCTCAGTCAAAGCCTTCCTCTTAGCTCTATAAAGTTTCATTCTTGAAGCTTTAATTCCATATTTTTGGTTCAATTATACTTGCATAGCATCCAAAGATATCATAGGATTTGACCTTAAACATGTACCAAATTTTTTGGCAATCCACTTAGAGTTAGCCTCAAAACTAGTGGACGAGGTTAGGCATGCATGCTCTCCATTGTAAGGTTTAATTTTGTAGGTAATTGCATCCGGAAGAGGAGATGCATGAATTCTCCAAGAGCAGCCCGTAGATACACAATTACAAGTAACTATAGCCTTTTCATTTTTAGCTCTAATGATTTGACAACTTCGTTGAATTGTATACATTTTCAACACTTCTATAAATTTGTACGCATCTCCAAATAACATACCCTTTTTTAGTTTTATCTTTCCATCACTCTCTCGATGATATTCATAACCAAACTTACTAGGATCTAACCTTTTAGCCCTAGAACCCTCAGGCTGTGTGCCAGAATCTAAACTGGACTCAAATTCAGCATCATCACTAGGATGGTCTTCATCTTCATCTTCATCTCCATATCCATATTTAACATCTTCCTCATCACTAGTATCACCCTCATCACTAGCATCACCCTGGTCATTCTCTTCATCACCACCAAAATTTCTAATATCATCATAACTGAACTCATTCCATGCTAGACTCTCATCTTCACTATCAATCCCAACATCAGTAGGTGTTTTTTCTGGTGGTGCTGCAGATGCAGTAAGCCCAAATGGAGTTAAAACGCCAAGACCATCCACTTCATTCACCTCAATAAATACTTCAATTAAACGGGTTCTAGCATTAAACTTAAACATATCTAGGACATCTAAATCACAACCCACCACCATTCTCTCCGTACTTTTAGGTATACCACAAAGTATTGTAATTGCTAATCTCTTATCTGAGGGTATGTAAGATAATACCCCTTGGGTTACATCATCTATCAAATCAATATAACTATACTTATCTGGATCCACATTAAAAACCTTACTGGTTCTTTCACCAAAATGCACATTCATGTCGAAATAAAGAGCATCCATGACTAGTAAAATAAGGTTAAAAGAGAGAGGAGATAAGGGTTACTCTTACCTGATCGAAGCTCTATGGGTTACTCTTCTCTGCAATCTATGATCGAAACGCTAACTCTTACCCTTATCGAAGCTCTGTGGAGTTACCGTGTCTCTGATAGAAGCTCGAAAGGGTTAGTCTCAGTCTTCTCGAAGCTCTATAGTGTTACTGTGCCTGTGATCGAAGGTCGAAAGGGTCAGTTCGAAGCTTCAAACTTCCTTCTTCAGCGATTTCCACTCTATTTTTTGAATCTCACAACTAGGTTTTCACACAAGCACAGAGGGTAGCTTATTCTTCATCGGCGAAGGAAAGGATATTCATTCACCAATCTCGAGATTCCGTTTCTATTGCAAGCATCTTAACCGTCCACATCTCCTTCTTGGGTAAATGCAAAAGGAAGTTTGGACATAAGTATTTGTTTGGACAAAATCTTGAGTTAAATCAGTAAATTTAATTTTGCCGTTAACGGCGTTAGGTAAACAATACTGACATGAGAGATCAATGTAATTTCAAAAAGCAGAGGAGATGTCAGTGTATTTGTCAGATACCTCAGGGGAGGTAAGTGTAATTCACCTATGTAAATTTAACTTGTTTTTGTTTTTTTGTTTTTTTTGAAATTTGTATCTTTTAATTAAAAATTTTTACTTTTCTAAATTGTCTCGATGAGATGAATAGAAAAAGTGAAAAAAATTATCAAAAGAGAAAAAAATTCACTAAAGATAAAAAATAAATAACATAAAATTTGGCTTATTAGCTAATTTTTGTATTTTTTAAACTTTTTTTAAATTTTAATTAAAAAAAATATTTTTTTTGAATTGTCTTGACGAGAGAAGTTAACTGTATATTGTTTTGAAAAAATCTATATTTAGAACAATATGAATATTTTTGAAATTGAGATTTACTATAAATAGAGATTCTAATTTTATTATTGAATAGATTTTGTGAAAAGTGTTTTCAATTTTAAAGGTTAAATGTTAAATTTATCTTCAAAATTTTTAGTTTTAAAAAATTACTATTTGGATCTTTTAGCACTAAAGGTTTAAAACTTACACGATCAAGTATTATTCTTCATTATAATTGTCATGATTAAAATTAATTTATAAATTTTTTATAATTTTTTGTAGTAATATATATTAAAAGCTAAAAAACATAATTTGTTGTATTGAAAGCATTCAGTTATTGTACTAAAAGTGATTTTGCTAAACACATTTTATTCTTTAATTATTCTAACCATATCAAGTTTGGGAAGCTAATTTCAGAATCGTTTATTAAAAAATGCATCGATCATTCGATTCAGAGTTATACATGAATGTTTAATAGTATAAATTTATCTTTTCAATGCATTAAATAACATTGAAAATGGAGGTCTTACAGATCATGGTAACCTTACAAAGTTGGTTGCTCGCTGATTATCTAATAGATTAATGCACCTTTAAATTTAATTTACAAATAGGTATAACAACACACACATGAGTTGGGCTTATAAATACAACTTTTGTGCTCAAACACACAAGCAATACATCATTCAAATTATTAGTATAATACATAATACAACACATTTCAATGATCGAGTACAAACATCTCGTTCATACATTAATAAAGTGACATCCGAACTAACTCATACTAGAATACACCTACATCATGTGCTTCTATCATCGTTCGACATTTCAATATCCGATTAGTAGGTAGCATCCATGCTCCAATTGTGATACAATGACGCATCGTGTAGTAAACCTTTTTTTGCTCGCTCACTTACTGTCTATTCACAATTGAACCTGTGTAACCACATTTGCATGCGATTAACTTCTTCGCGAAAACAATGCAAAGCCATCTGTAACTGTTGACTAGTATCAGTGGGCATGCCCTTCCTTAGTTGTCGTGAGATTCGAACACCAACTATTCGGCAGTCATGCACTAGGACCTTCGATTGCGTAATCTGATATTGCAACTCAGATCACATGGTATATACACTGTTTGTACTATCGCAGATGTTAGGATCTAGAAGGAACACAAAGTCATCATCACTAACTCAACTATGACCCATAACAACGAAGAGGTCACACACTATATATGTCAACACCGTGTTCATATATGTTGGATTGGTTGGATTGGCTAGAGATATATGTATCTCAATTACAACGGTTTCTATTTATAAGAGACTTCAGTGTGGAGTGACTGGAGATCGAATTGCTAGCGTTGCCATGTTGTTTGTAGTCTTGACGATTACCATTGAATAGTCATGCCTATGGTCCTGTATCTTATTGACCGCTCACATCAATATCAGGATGGTTGAGTAGTTATGCTCGTCAGGAAGCTCTCTAATATAACATTTGCCATTATATGGATCTCACCTATTTGGATGAAGGGTCACATCAATAGTAAACCTTATTAAAATATTCAATTTATTTTGATTTTTAAGTAGAGAAGATTCTTCTATATTTGGATTTTTAATATTCTCTTTCTACAATTTCTTACATTTGTTTTTTTGTATCAATAAGTACTACAAATGTATAATACAATGTAATGATCCTTTTCGTGAGATTGAATAGTATATATAATCAAAATGATATAAATGAGGAGGTTATTACAAGCACACATTGTTATTACAAGCATCGAGTTTAATCAGTACAACCGGCTGCATATCAATTTCATATCGACCTATCGTGGCTTATTGAGGCATGCCTATCTGTCGCGCCCTACTTGCTACAAATACCACAGTGATTCGACATTCGTTGTCTTGACATGTCCATCTTTATGTGGATTCGACTATTCTGCGGATGTCCTGGATTTGTAGGTCTTATACGGTTCGGGTTTGCGATGACCACTAGAAAGTTTAGCGTCGACCAATAATCTTCACATGGCATTAGTTATAGCTTTGTTTTCCAAATTTGTAAGTATGTTGATATTGAATGCTCGGATGCAATAAAAAATAAGACATTTACTCCTAGATTAGCACGAACCGAAAACACGTGCGAGTAAGAGTAGTGGTAAATCTCAAATTTATCGCAATCACATGTTCTGTTATGTATGCGAACTACGTGACGATTTCGATCTCTTCCTTAGCGAACTACCGTCACTATCTTGTACACCCCTTGACTCCTGTTAATTTAAGGCAATCGATATGTAAATTACATTATTATAACTTTATACGTCTCCAACAAATATAATGGAAATATGATTTACCTGTTAAATGGTATTAAGCCATGTTGAATGCATATCCCCCGGTTGCGAATGATCTTTTCTTGCACCGAATCTAGATATACATTTTTATTTTGGTACATGTTCTCAGCACGAATCCTCATTCTATCCAAATACTTAACTAGTTGATGGAAAGTTGTTTCTACACAAGCAGTGATAGGCATATTCTGAGCTCCTTTCAATACACCATTGAAAGCCTCGGTATAATTCGTGGTCATCACCCCCTAACAAGCACCACCATCATGGGAAAGAGTCCATTTCATAGGGTCTATACGGGTTAGCCATCTCTACGCTGGCTCGCTCAAACTTTTGATCTCCTTTATCTTCATGTTGAAGTTTTGCTTTTGATATTTCGTGGTAACGGGCCAAACTAAGAATTTGAGTGGCTGGTTCTTGAACTTCTTGTTGAAGTTATTTTGTATGTGCTGGATACAGTACCCGTGATACCCTAATAGTCTAACAGTTGGGTTCTCTTAGTACTGGGAAGTAGCATTTTTTATGGCAACGTGGCAATCAAAGAGCAAAGTTACCCCCTCCATGTCGAGGATAATATGCTTCTTGATGCTGATGATAAACTAGGACCAACTCTCAATCGTCTCCTCATCTACAACAGAGAAGACCAGCAGGAACATCTTCATATCTGTAGTGACTCTAGTCGCAATAAGCATTTTTCCTTTGTACTTGCCGTACAAATGGGTACCATCTATGCACATGACAGGTGGACAGTGTTTGAACCTATCAATGAACGACTTGAATGCCCAGAACACATAGTTCAATGCTGCCTCGTTGGCGTTCGATAAGTAAATTAAGTTCTTTTCCACGGTAGTGCCAGGATTATACGTCTACAACGCATTCATATATTTAGGCAACTTGATGTAGGACTCATCCCAGTTTTTGAACACCATCTCGACCACTTTCGTCCTCGATAACCATGTCTTCTTGTATGATATTTGGTACTTATGGATAGCGTTTACAGTTGTCAGTGTAGTCTCCAAGGCTATCTCTGGGTTTTTTTACAAAATTTTAATAAATTTGCAAATGGTTGAAGAGTTTAAGTATGACGAACGTCACAAATCAGATGTAAAGTTATTAATCTTACCACAACGTCATATGTGATGGATGTAGCAATAAATCGGGAGTCTAGGTTACAGTTGTTCCTATTCAACCTCTCGTACATGCAGTGGTGATCACCAGCATATTGAGTTATCTCAAAGTACTTATGACCACTCTTTCTGCCCACACGAAATCGCCAACTGCAGTCATTTTTACATTTGATCACCCAAGTTGCTTTTCTTGAATCCATGATTTTAAATTCTCGATTATTCTTTATGTGATGTAGCTTCACAGCTATTTGGAGGTCATTCTTATATCTGAACAACATACCCTTGCACAGCTCAGTTGTTTATAGATTTTAAACCCTACCGTGAGAGTAAAAATTATGTGAAATAATGGATTCGTTATTTCTCATATCTACATTATGAAAGAATGGGATGTCAGCTAATGTAAAAGAAGGGCCAGACACTTCGGTGACATCACTTCCCCTTTCTCCAACGCAGCCAAAATTTTCTTCATCATCCTCAGCCTCAGCATCTTGATCAGTACATATTAACAAAGTGTCTAAGTCTTCATCCGAGTCTGATAACGCACCTCTGTTGTCGACAATCAATTTATAGTCGTCTTTCGGCTTTGTGTACTTTACAAATTACTCCACTGCTGCCGTGGATGTATCTTGCCCAAAGATTGGACTCAAATGGAGCAAAGTGTCCATGAATGATGATGACTCCCTTCTATCAAGCACTCTTGCAACTGGACGCACTACACTAGTATTGCCTGCGGTCGATATTTCTAACAAAATGACGTATCCGGTTTGGTGTATGTAGCTGGGTTATACCCCCTGAAGTTACCCCCGAAATATGAACCAGCCGCATCTCGTGGTTGCGACAATAGTTGCATGAAAGATCTAGAACCATGCATAAATGATCCAGAACCGTGCATGAACGTTTGCAAGTCAACCGATGGGCTTTTAATGTCTATGTAAAACTCAAGATAGTTCTTGGGTGTACCCTCAGCCAATCCTAATATCGTATCCAACGTATCATCGCCATTTATTGGCATGATCTTGTACTTAGTGACCGAACGAACCTGTCTGCGAGGCAATTTACATTTGAATTTTAGGCGATAATTGCCATTGTAAAAAATCACCTTCGACAACATTATTGCTTTTAGCTCAACAAGTATGGTTCTCTGGGAAACATTGTAAAACCTCTTTTGGTCCAATATCATAAGATATACATTTCTCTCGGTCATTGATGATGTTTTTCCCCAGTAAAATATAATTCTCATCATCTCCATCGTCGTTTTACAATAAAAATATATACTAGAACCAAGAAGGTTATTATTATGTAAAAATGGAAAACAAGGCATTTTGTAGGTTATGGTTAAAAAAAAAAACTTTCTGAATGATTTATTTCATAATTTGGATTGAATGAAATAAGACTGTTCTTTTGAATTTGTCTCCATGACAAATTACTCATGTATACATAAATATTATATATGATAATTTCGATTGAATAAAATAATTCAAATAATAATAAATAGTATTGTGATTTCATTTACATATTTGTTTACATTGTTATTGGTTTTTTATTAATTTATTAAAAAAAAAGAAAGGGTGACTAGTTTTCCAATTCTTCTATGTTTTTTAATTTGTATTTTGTTTTAAAGTTAAGACTTAACAATGGATTTCTTTTCTTACAAACAGTCTCTATCTTTTTGTGTAATAAACCGTTTTTTAAAATTTTTTGGAAAAAATGGTTTCAAGCTTTTTTCATCTTAAAGGAGTGTGTGTGTGTATATATATATATTATTGTTTTCAGTATAAAAATGATTAATTTTGATTTCAACTTGGAAGATAATTTATTTTTTGTTTTGTCTATAAAGTGTTTATGTATTTTATTTTCGCAGTTTATTATTTTTTAATAAAAACAACTTATTTATTCTTTCATTCTAGAAAATTTATTACAAATAAAAGATAATCAAATACAAAAATAAGTTATTTTTAATTATATAAGAAATGGTTTTAAACAGTGCATTATTTTCCATTAAGATAGAAAATGAACTTTCTTAAATGATAACAAAGTATTTTTAAAAGTTATTAATAAATAAGTTGATTTAGTTTTTTTTTTCAACATGAACGTGATAGAAGGTAAAATTGTATTTACAAATATTATACTGTACATGTCGTTAGGTATCGTTTGAAATAAAATCAATACGCTACTTGCATCTTGTTTAAGTCAACAAAAAAGATCTGAAAATATAATTATGTTGCATTTTATTGAATGAAAAGTGAAGTTTTATATTAATCACCTGAGTTTATAATTTATTGTAATATGAGTAATACTAGTTATTACCCGTGTCTAAAGGCACTCAACTATTTAATTTAATAATTTAAGAGTAAAACAAAAAATAATATCAACAATTTGATAATTAGTTAATTATTCAATGTAAGGCACCTAATTTAAAATATAACTTCATTAGTTTGTTAATTATTAAGGTAAAAAAGATAAATAAAAATAAAAGTTAAATTAATTTTTTAATAGATTAGTTATAGAAGAAGTAATATCAATTAATTTTTTTTTTTACTTTTATACATAGAAGAACATGAGAATGGAGAGAGAACAAAATTGGAGACCAAGATTTTTTATTTTAAGGGTTAAAATTTTTGACACCTAAAATGTAACGTCAAATTATTCTATCTTGATTAAGATTTTACTTTTATGAATTTTTTCAACGATAAAAATTGAAAAATAAAATGTGTTGTTCAAAAAATTAAAAAAATTTCACTAAAAATAAAAATATGTAATGTAAAATTTAACTTATTGACTTATTTTAGTTATTTTTATCTTTCTGAGCTTTATTTATATTTTCAATAAATAAAATAAAATTTTAATTCATCTTATAATTTTTTAATTTGTCTCAATAATAAGAGTTCAAAAAGTATAATATATTTAAACATATAATAAATAAATGTTCACTAAAAATAAAAAAATAAAAAAACAAATTAAACCATTATTTTAAACCGGACCAACACCTCTAATTTATTATTTATTTTATCTAATCTCATTTAGGTAATCAATTAGGCCCCTCCCCCACCGAGTCTAAAGGAGACGCTAAGAATTAAATCTCACAATTCATTGGGTGTTAGGTGTTATACACCGCAGGATAAAAAGATACCTGTCAAAGTTACCTTCAGCTAAAATGTAATATAAATATTTTTAATTAATAAATAAAAAGACTAAAATTTTACGTCGCCAAACAAAGAGAGAATAATATTTTTAGTATTTCAGCCAAAAAATTTTAAGCCGCCAACCAAACGGAATCTAAGCTCTTGTTTGAGATGTTCTAAAAGTTATGTTTTATCATTTTTAAAATTTTGTTTAGAAAAGGAGAAAAAAAAGTTAATTTATTTTGGGATGATATAATTTTTTAGCCATTTAGCTTATTTCAGAGAATTTTTTGTGTTTTCATTTTTTGTTACATTTTAAGATAAGTTATAAAATAAATTTTTTTATTATGAGCTTTAAATCTCAAGGGTGTTGGATAATAATTTCTAAAAAATAAAAAATACTAACTAATGTTATCCAACGAAACTCAAGAAAGGTTTGTGTATTCTTTTTGAGTAATTATTTGAAGTTCTCGGGTACATAAAGTAAGTAAGCATAAATACAGAAAATAAATACAAAAATAAATATACATAAATAAATTAAATAAAAGCAGTTGAACTGGCCTCTAATCATATTTATAATAATAAATAACTAAAAATTAAAGAGCTGTAATATATATATATATATATATAAAGTGTAAGTACAAGTATCGAAAGAAAAGTACTGTCACGCCACAAACTTCAAGTCACGTGAAACACTCATAAACAGCTAAACATATACCCAAATCGAGAATACACTCTCAAAGTAAATCATACATGTATTATATGTAAACGCAAAACAGCAAACATTACAAGTCTCCAACGCCGAGAAACATGTATTAAACATACACGATACAGTTAGAAACAAAAAGAAAGACTACAGCTCTTCCACCTTTCCAGCACCTCCAGATCAACCTGCGTGACCGGTACTTAAAGAAAAGTAAATCTCACACCGTGAGCCAAACCTCAGCAGAAACTAAACAGGCTTATAGTATGAACAAAACATGTTACGAAATCGAAGTACAGGTTTAAACTCTCTTTCAAGCCTTGAAAATAGTTTTCACAAGCAAACGGGAAAGCGAGGATACAAACCAACTTTTGACTCACTCACAGGAGCTTGAAAACAGTTTTAAAAGGATTTTTAAATCGCGATTCACACGACTCTTAAAACAGTTTGAAAATTGGTATATCCGTCCCATAATGCAGTACATGAAATCCATGACATATACAATCGGCCCTCCTACGCTGCAACCACAGATCTAACAATCGGCCCTCACACGTCGCAACCCCAGTCCTAACATTGAGACAAAGGTCCGTACATAAACATACATTCCCGGGATAAAATCGTATACTATGGAGTAAAACCATAAACCAAACCACGAGGTAAAATCGTATACCACGGTATAAGACTGCACACCACGGGATAAAATCGTAAACCAAACCATGGGGTAAAATCGCATACTTTATCGTAAGCCACAGGATGAAACCGCCGACCACGAATTATACCACGGGGTAAAACCGTAAACCACGGGATAAAATTGCATATTACAGGATAAAACTAAACATTACGGGATAACACCGAAAACTACGAGATAACACCGAATCACCACATGCATACTAAACCAGGGTTTAAATGCATAGAGCCACGTACTATGACTACGTTTCACAAACCACGTCACATGCTACACACGCGACTCACATAATACTTGCAAATCATGCAACATGCATCACAGGCATCTGTTCCTCATATTCTACAAAACCATGCCTACAAAACTTCTGAGTTTTAAAGCATACAACTACGGTACACGTAACGGTACCAAAATTATGTAATTCACTTACATAATTCATGCATAATAAACCACAGTTATAAATGCATAAATCCAGTTACAAGCGTGCATAGCCATATAACCTCAAACCGTGACATCACCCGTCACAAAACCCGACACGACATCACATGCTACAAATCGGGACCCGTCCACACACTGTGACAACCAACGCATAACCCAGAGATCAACACTCGGACCTCTCTCAGATCGATTCTCATCAAAACTGAACCTCTATCTTGTGTCAACTATGTCTTGTATTCAACAGAAAGCTTAAGGCATTGCCATTTCTGCATCTCCATACGTGAACGAGAAGGCCAGGCATCCCGATACTGTGCTAGAAATGGAGCTTGTAGTGCAGAAGAAAATAGACGGCCTCGGATGCTAGTAGATGTGATTTGACTTCGTTCGAACTACCGCATGATCCTATGAGGATAGTAGAAAGTAGTTTGACATAGACCAATCAGCAGAACGCCAGGGTGATCCATAGTGGTTAGAGTCATAGCGGGAATCCGCCACCAAGAGCACTGCCAGGTAATGTCTGGACCAGTCAGAGAAGAAAGATACTGTCGCCAAGATGCCTCAGTATCACATATCTGATAACGCAGGCGATAAAGGAAGGCAGCGGCATTGTGCTTGTCAGTGCGAGGCTTTTATACGAGATTTACCTTCTCCATCAGTCAGATCTGTAACAAGAGTTAAAACAGTAAGAGAAAGGTTTTGCAGTATGATAGAGAACTTGATACAGAGGAAGATGTTAAGCTCACCTGAAGAAGTAAAGGGCTGCCAGCAACGGTAGTGATTTCACCACGATGAACAACGCCCAAGCCCAGTAGTGTCTTAGCTACAACAAGTGGCACAAAGTCTTTCCCCATCCACATTTGGCCAGTAATGTCAACCAGGGCACAACTAACCTGCCCATCGGAGGGAACAAGTAGATATTGGGTAAGGAGGAAGAAGCAAAGTGCGTAATGACGCTGCAGCTGAAAGTCTAGATTGCTGAGGTCACCAGTAGGATGAAACCTCTCAATGAGCCATGGGATGTCAAAACAGTCGCCCGAGGTCAGAAGAGAAGCCTCCATACTGGATAGGCTACAAAATTGCATCACCTGCTGCCGAACTGAGAGGAAGGGAGTAGGAATGAAAACAGAACTCCATGGAGTCAAATCCAAGATGGCAGCGAACTCCTCTACAGTCGGACATAGTTCCTTGAGGACGAATCAGAAGACATTGGACTGCGGGTCCCAAAGCTGTGCGGCGATCGCCAATAAAAATCTGTTAAGCTTTATGGTCCTCAGTAAGTACAGTGCATTAAGGCCAAAGGGGGTAAACTTTAAACGTTCAATGTGGGAGAATGCCTCAATCCATGGAGAAAGTGGGGCAGCCATCTGAGTGTAAGTAATAGCAAATGGAGCCTCCAGGTCAGTATTAATAAGGCTGAAAAGGAGAAAATTTGAAATTTTGGCAAAAGGCCCATTCAAAGTGGCGACCGCTGTCTCGAAAGTGACGATCGCCAACTCTAAAAAGCATAGTACAGTGACATCATTCCTTTGACTAAGCGACCGCCTAGTTGACATAGGCGACCGCCAGGCTAACAATTGTGGAAAATGGCGACCGCCATGTTTTAACATGGAGGGTGTGGGTTAGTTTGCAGTTTGTGTGATCTGTATTAGTTGTGGCATCTGAACCATACATCTATGAAAGTTTGAGCAGTAAAGTAAAAGAGAACCAAACAAGCAGATGAATATAAGGCAATAAATGGCACGAAAGCCCCAAAATGCATCAAAAAGTAGCAGAATGTATCAAAGTATAACTGGGGCACCCAGGCCTAATAAAATGGTTAACGGGGGCACGCAGGCCCGTAAATGTATCAAACTAGGGTATGCAGGCCCATCAAAATAAAATGTATCAAAAAGGGCAGAGGGCTCTCTCTCTCTCTCTCTCTCTCTCTCTCATGTATGCCTCGGGCGGAATCGGCGAGAATGACCGGCCTCTTTCGAGCCATCGTCCTCAAAAAGTCTGTCAAAATCATCGCCGTCGTTACTGCCAGAGGAGGAGGAGACAACTTTGGAACGGCTCCAGGCAGAAGATGCAGATCCTCGAGAGCGGGCTAAGAAAAATGCGCGGGACCCACGACCATGTGCCGAAACCGTTGCAGGAGGCTGAGCAGGGGCCAGTAATGGTACTACACCGGTAGCAGCTACCGGTGCCTCAAAAGAGAAGCAGGAATAAGAATAAAGTACAGAATATGACAGCAATGCACAGGAAGAGATACTCACTGGCAAGGGAACGAATGGAACACCAACTACTCGTAAGGCTGCATCTTGCTGGCAGGCAAGGGTCCGCAGGCTACTCACCACTAGCACGAGGTGATCTAGCCAAACCTAATCCGTTTGTTAAGAAATAAAACAGAATTGAGCAGTCTACGAATAAAGAAAGGCAAAAAAGAAATAGTGGGAAAAGAGTCAAACCTGAGCGTGCTCTGGCCGAAACTCCGCGGTTAGAGGAACCGAGACAGGGATATCAAAAGGATACTCAGCAATAAAGGACGACACCATCCAAGGCACCTCAACAGCCCTAGCCCCAACTCCACCAACAGCACCAGCAGCTCCAATAGCGGCACCAGTAGCACCAATATCAGCAGCCTCTGGCGCCTGTCCTCGCCTCCTATCTCTTGGGGCAACCGGGCCGAGTCCTAGTGGTCCCATCAGATGAGCCCGGACCCAGGTCGTGTTATCTCCCTCTGGTACGAGCAGCTCTATAGCCGGGGTCCCCAGTGTCTCCAACAGCAGGTCAACAGGGCTCAGATCCTCAGTTCGGCGCATATAGGTTGGAGGAACCACTGGGATCCAGAAGCGATCCAGGCCGAGCGACTGGCGAATCACTCACTCTCTCAGATAGTACTCCCGCCCAAATGGGCCCTCCAACAAGATACGTCTCGCAGCAATGTCACGGCTGCGTATCAAATCCGCGCTGGCCCGATCCTCTATCCCTCTCCAGACATCCCAGTGGACCTGCAACAGTTCAAAATACAGTACGATGCAAAGAATAGTAAGACATACAGTATGATGAACAATGTGCAGTAATCAGTGCCCAGTGTAGTGCAGTGTAATGCATGAACGAAATGAAGAACAGTGCGGTACAGTGAACAGCGCAGTAAGCAGTGTAATATAAAAAGCAGTGTATTGGAATGGCAAGCAAAGATACCTAGTCAGGAGTCAGCCGGTCCAAAGACACACAGAATCAGTAAAGGTCCTTCCCTCCGGTCTTCTTCCCCTTCAGCCCTCGGGACCACCGGGCTGCACGGGGAATAACTAGAGGGTCTGCCGCAGAGTTCGCTGGGACATGAAGCCCAAGGAACTCATAAGTCCATAACTGCAAAGAAGAAGATGTCAGTAAGCAGAAATAACAGATAACAAAAATAGATGAAGAATTGCAGAAACTAAATCATACCTCCCAGACCCTCCAGTATCCCCTGATGTTGAGCTCCTGCGGGAACTGGGTCAAGGTCCGCATAAAGATGCAGAGAGTAGCTAAAGCAGCACCTCCTCAGTCGTACGAAGCAACCCGGTCAAGACGAGCCAGGCCGCCTAAGTAGTGTAAATGAATGGTGTTCTCCTTGTTTGAAAACAAGGAGGTACCGAACATATACATAAGAAAACTCTGGGTGACTCACTCATAATGGCGGGGCTCAGTGCATTAGAAGTGTTAGAAACGGTCGAAAAATCAGGTATATCGGATCCGATCTCTGTCCATCTGCGCCGAAATAGCCCCGAGGAGGTACATCAGGGAATCAGCAGGCTACACAATGGTGGGATCAAATGGAACAGGGGCACCACCCACCCAGATGCCAGTAATGAGCGCGAAATCTAGAGGCATCAGAGTAGCCTCAAAGGTAGTAAAATAGAAAGTGTTGGTGGTATCCCACCACCGCTCATCCAAGACTGTTAGCCAAACCCGGTCATTGCTCGTCCTACCCAACAGGGGTATGAAGCGAGCAAAATCGGAAGCGTCGATGTAAGCCCGACTCGGAGCAAGAAGGGTATCATACCACTTCAACACCTCCCCAGAAGCAGAACCTCTGAAGCCTCTAACGTAGTGACCAGGCTGAGAAGGAGAAGACAAACAGAGAATATATAAAGAACAGATCGAGCAAGCAAAGTGTAGAAAAATATTTGAAAGCAAAACTTTAGGTTCGTGTGTAAGTGACGACCCTTTAATTCTCTCAATAGCCCTAGGAAAAGACTAGGCACCAAAACTCTAGGTTCGTGTGTAAGTGACGACGATTCGATTATCTCAAAAATCCTAAGAAAAGACTAGGCATCCTAACCCTCGATTCGTGTGTAAGTGACGATCTTTTAGTTTTTGCACACTCTAGTAAAAGATTAGGAATTCTAAACCCTAGTACGCCAGGCAGATCTCTACATTTTTTTGCGTTTAAAAATAATAATAATAATAAAATAAAAAATATATAATAATTATAATAATAATAAATAGAGGCAAAGAAAATATCCCCTTTAATGCTGGTATTTTTTCTCTTTTGTCCCATTTTTTTTTATTTTCTAGAATTTTCATAAAATATTTAAAATTATCTCAAAATTGTTTCTCATTTTCTAGAATTTTCTTAAAATTTCTAGAATTATCTCAAAATTATTTTTCAATTTCTATGATTTTCTAAATTTTTTTTCAATTTTCTAGGATTTTTTAAAACTTTTTAGGATTTTTGAAATTCTAAAAATTTGCCCCAAGTTTCTACAAGTTTTCTTGATTTTTCTAAGATTTTTCAACAATTTTTAGAATTTTTCTAAAAAAAAGGGTTTCTAAGATTTTTCAAAATTTTCTAAAAATTTTCTAAAAAACAATAAAAAAAAGTTTTCTAAGGATTTTTTAAAAAAATTTTCTAAAAAAAAAAATAGTTTTCTAAGATTTTTCAAGATTTTCTAGAATTTTTCTAAAAAAAAAATTTTAACCCCTTAAGTTGTATGTTTTTCCTAAAAATAAAATAAAATATTTCAAACCCTTTATTTTTTTATTTTTTTATTTTTTTGTAATAAAATAAATTTTTCCTCTTATTGTTTGTTCAAATCTTAGTGTCCCTACTGTTTTAAACTCCATTACATAGGTACCTAAAGTTAAGTTTTGCATCTCAAAAACTGTGCACAAATCGTCACAGCGATCATCATCATAAATCAAATCATCATATTATATAGAGGATTCTAAGCATGCATCTACGTTTGTTATGTCATAAACACATTCTTTGAATTTGAAACAGCAGGAATAGGTAACTTACCGATGGGCGTCGACGAGACATGTGGTGATCGGGCTCTCGCAGAAGAATATCGAAAGTAACCACATCATCTGGAGGCTCGTAGCGTCTCATCCCACGTGGAACCACACGATAAGGTAGAGGAGCGTAGGTGTGTGGGTCGAAGGGCTCTGGGTGGCCCTCTCCAGCGTTGGGATCCAAGAAGTCAACCACAACGGCCTCAACAGCAGCATCTGCAGCCGCTTGCGTCGCAGCCGCTGCTCGCGCCTCCTCAGCAACACGACGGGAGGCAAGCTCCTTCTCGAGTACAAGAGCATCTATCGCAGCAATGGGCTGCGTGGAAGTGCCCCCACTAGCAGAAGGGTCCCGTCGTGCCCCCGAGTCGTCATCCCCATGATCCTGGCCCGCTATAAACAAGAACGGGATCAAAAGAAGAAGTGTGAACATCGTGAGAAGTAGAAAAAAGCAAGAAAGAAAGGAGAAAGCTAAGGGAGAGACAAGAGACGAGGTTGAGAGCGCCAAAGTTTAGAGAGAGAGTGAGGAAGAAACGAATGAACCTGATTCGCGCGCCTCAAAGGGTTTTATGCGCGCTTGGAAGTGGCGGTCGCCATATCCAATGTTGGCGACCGTTAGGTTTCGAAAAACTTTCATGGCGACCGCCATATTAGAAGGGTTCTTACCCAGCAACCGCCATGTCAGAAGGGTTTTGTCTAGGCGGCCGCCAACACGTCAGCCGTCACATCTTTCTTGTCATGGCGACTGCCAACTCCTAAGTTGGCGGCCTTGTGTCAGTTGGCCTTCAAGATGTTTTAGGGTTTAAGGGGCTGTTTGGGGCTTTGTATATCTTATTATTTACATGCGTTTTATTAATGGAAGCTATTTTCTCTTCACTTTATTAGCAAAATTAATTTTCAGAAAACATAAAATCTTTTATTTAAAATTATTTATAATGTTAGGGATTTCTTAAAAATGCTTAAAGAAATTTTTTGGGTTAATTCTAAAATAATCTTGTGGGTTTTTAAACTCTTTAAGGTGTTTTTTTCTCCCTCCAATAAAATCTAATTTTAAGCCGCAATTTGGTTTTTAATTATTTTTCTCTCATTTCGCACCTCGTTTCGAATTTTTAGATTTTAACTCAACCTATTAATTCACGATCTTTCATCCCGGATAAATTTAACTTAAAGCTGTGACTTAGCTTTTAATTATCTCGTACCTTGTTCCAAATTTTTAGGTCTTAACTTGACCTATTAATTTGATATTTTTCTCATTGGTGCTCCTGATGACCCTAAATTGACTCATCAGTCATCCTCATGACCTTAAACTGACTCATTGGTCCTTATCATGACCTTAAACTGACTTATCGGTCATTTCACGACCTAAAATTGATCGATATCTTTCTTACATTATACAGGTTTGCATTTTACTTGTCATGCATCATATTTCTTATCTTACATTTTGCCCATTGAACTACGTTATGGTATGATCCTTAGCAAAATGGATACGTAGGCAGCTCGATAAAAATGAGTACGACCAACATCATATGCATGCTTGTGTGTTTGTGGCCTAAGATTGACGGCTCGGTCAAATGGCTGCTGTCTCAGGTCTTTGATATAATTTACTTCACGCGTTACTATGCAAGTTAGATCAAAGAGGGGCAACTGTAGACACCCCAATTTGACCATGCCCAATCTTAGGCGAGCCCGATGATGAGAACAGGAGAAATAGTGCTTCAGTTCGATCCTCGGGAGGTGATCAAAGTTCAGTATTTGAACCCGAAACCTTCAAACTAATGAAATTTCGTCGAACCATCGAAATTTTCTGCCCAAGTAAAGCGACCGCCAACTCTCATTGTGGCGACCGCCATAGTACTTTATGAAAACCCTAGCCAAAAGTGGCGACCGCCACCTTTTATCATGGCGACCGCCAAATTGCATTATGGCAACTGTCATAGAACTTTGTGGGACCTTTCAAAAATATGGCGACCGTCAACTTGCATTGTGGCGACCGTCAACTCCAAATGGCCTGACATGTCTTAAAATGTGGCCGCATCTCATTGGTTGATACACTCTATAAATACCTACCTCTAGTACGTTTTAAAAAAGAAGAGAATTGGAGTGTGAGGTTAGTGAGTGAAACTCTGCCAAGACACCGAGCAATTCCGAGCCCCGACACCAAAGCCTTGCTAAAATACCGAGCTCCGAACCTCCTACATTGAAACCTTGCTTAGATCACCACCCGAGGATCGACCCATTGAAACACATTCCCTACTTAAGGATTCCTTGGCAATCTAGGTATCTCGTTTGGATCCTCGGTCTTTCTAACTCAATTTCTTCTCTCTTGGAGTAATCGGATTAATTTTCAATTTCAATTTGCATGTTTTTTTTATTTACATAATTAATTTTGTTCATCATTTACATTGTTTCAATTAATTTAGTTGCTTTAATTTTATTTAATTCAGTTGTTTTAATTTCTTAGTTTACACTTTCACACTAAGCACATTATCTTTTTCTTTAATTAATTCAGCAAATTAGTGCTAACATGATTTAACGATATGACTAAATAATGTCGCTATTGTTATGATATAAGCACTTACATAAAATGGTTGTAATTGTCAATATTATACTCATTTAATTCTAGTATTTTATTTCTTCACTTTTTTTTCTTTTTACGTTAATTTAATATTCTAGTATTTATTTTATTTTCTTCTTTTTAGTTAGTTTAATTTCATTTTACTAGCACTTTATTTTATTTTATTTTATTTTCTTAAATGCTCTATTTTATTTTTCCTTTTAGCTTAGTGTTTCTTTTATAGCTTTCATTTTTCATTTCTTTTCTTTTTCTTTTAATACTAATGTAATTTTTTTTCTTGTATTTTATTTGCTGCCTTATAATGCTTTTATTTAGTATTTCTTTTTCTTTTAATATTAACTAATTTTAATGCTAACATGTCTTTTCTTTTCTTTTTATGGTAATGTTGCTTTATTTTTCTTTTAATGTTCAATCTTATTATCTTTTCTTTTTCTTTTAATGTTAACTTAAATTAATTTCTTCTAACGTTTCTTTTCTTTTTCTTTTCTCTTAATATTAGTGTAATTTTTCTTTTAGCATTTATTTTTATCTTTATTTTTCTTTCATTTCATTAAATCCAAAAAATCATAAAAGGTTCTTAAGCTATATTTAGTTTTTTCCTCTTTTTTTTTTAATGAATAGTTAGGTTTTCTTTTAATAATTTAAATAAACATTTTTCAACCTTTTCATTTAGCATTATTTCTTTTACAAAAATTTTCTTCATTTTCTCTTTCTTTAAATTTTCAAGCTCTCTTTTGCCATAACACTCTTATTTTTATTTTCTTTGTTAGCAAATTTTCTTTTTAGAACTTAAATACATCTTTTATTTTTAGCAGTTTTTTCATCATGTTAATGTTAACTTAGCTTGTTTGTCAATGTGTATATTTTAGTTATTTTTTTAAAAATTGTCTAATTTAGTGTTTTTTTGTTAACAAATCTTGTTTAGGCAATTTTGACACTTTCTAGCATGTTTTTTTTTATTCTTCTTCTTCTACTTATATCATGGCAATTTAGTTCATTTTAATAAAATTATTTGCAGGTGTGCTCCATATATCATTTTCGTTAGAAATTGTATACCTTATGATTTAGAATTTTATCCATTTATTTGCTCTAATTTGGAGTGCTATGTACATATCTTATGTATTTTTTTCATATTTGATTTTAGATGTTCTCTCTTTACCTCAATTTTTTTTATTTACTTGCATTTGGGAAATTCTATTAAAGAACCAATGATGATTAGTAAATGCCAATCTTACGATTGAGCGAACGGAGTGCCTTACACCTTTTTCGATTCGTACTTTAGCTCCCAAACACTCTTTCTCTGGTTAACGTTTTAAAGATCAGTAGCTAATTTTGTTTATCTTAGTTTTTCTCAAAAATTAAGTTGCGACTCTATTTTTAACAAAAGGAATTTTCAAAGTTTGATTTTCAAGGTGTTAAAAGATTTTTCTAAATATTTTTTGAATTCTTTATTTTTGAATATTTTTCAAAATGACCCATAAATCCCAAAGCCACACATACCTGGAGTAAAACTAAAGGGCCTACGATATCTCATGCGCCTGGGCATATAGCCCGACACATCTGACGGTAGAGGTATGCTTGCCCCTAGCTATATCGATGTATCTGGCCCAAGTGATGCAGTAGCGGCAAGTACATGAGCTTAATTAGATTCTGTGGCTTATCGGGACTTATCGGGCATTAAGAAGCCCCTGGTAAGCCACCAAATGTAAGCTCGTGCACGCTGATGAATAACATCGGTTGCGGTGTCCTTAGGAATGGCACCGGTGAAGTGCTCCTAAAATCACGAGACTCAAACTCGACCAACGGACACAAAGTCCTCATCCACTAGAGCGACCCTGAGTAGCGCAAAGCACATCTGCTGCCACTCGACGGGGCTGCACATCCAATCATGGTCGATGATAGGTGCACCATCAATGTGCAAGCCAATTAGGACGAAGACATCTTGTAGCGTAATGGTGCACTTGTTACGATCAAGCGCTTACCATCTCACCAAAATCCGCTGGTAGTGGTAAAAGTGCAACTTTATTTTCTTAAAGGGTACAGCGCCAAGCGCCACAAGTTGACTGTGACTCGACCCAAACTCGGACCTCTGCCATGGCAGGATGCTGGCCCAAAACCCAGGCCAACAATCCCCCCAGCACCTGCGGCACTACCCGTAAGACATTGGGCCTTCCACAATGGAAAATCGAACTTGAGACCATCTGCTCTGATACTAATTGTTAGGATCAAACGCTTACCATCTCACCAAAATCTGCAGGTAGTGGTGAAGGCGCAACTTTATCTTCTTAAAGGGTATAGCGCCAAGCGCCACAAGTCGACTGTGACTCGGCCCAAACTTAGACCTTTACCACGGTAGGATACTGGCCCAAAACCCATGTCAACAACACTCTCTCATCGGCATGAGGAATGTGTGGGTTTCCTGCCTCCACCGCTCGACCAAGGTAGTGATCAGGCTGTGGTCTAGACGAATGAAATCAATACGGGACACCCTGTAGAAGCCTATGAAATAGATGCTGAAGAACACAAGGATCAATAGCTAGGTCCCAGAACCTACTATCCCCACGGTGGCATGTCAAGGAGGATGTGTCCTACATAAAGAGATGTGCGGATGAGAGCAAATAAATAATTTACTAACACAATGGAAGAAGTTTGTATAAATACGAGTAAGTACAATATGTAAGTACATACCTCCTGCTCCCACAGCAAATCTGCTCAATGTGGTATCTCCAATAGGCGAGCCCTCTAGAGAGGCACCTCAACAGTGACCTCAGCATCCATAGCGAGTCCTACATAGAAAACCATGAAAATTAACCATCATCTTCGTAATAGCATGCACAATACAATGTTGATATCGTATGGAATAAATAAGGATAATATTGGAGAAACCTTTGTTTCGATTTTATGTTTGCGTGCATCACATAGACCATGATAGTTAGATTGCGCTAAAATGAGTAACTAGTTATAATTGTTGGACTGGAGGTTACTGGTTATAATTCTTAGAGAGGAGGTTCAGCTTTCAACCAAATTAATCATGTAAAACTTCTGGTAAACCTTTAGGTAAAGTAAATATTTTTCATTTTCAGAAAGTGACGACGCTATCCAAGATATACTTTCATCTTTTAGCGTATTGACCTTTTAAGGTGTTGAAGTGGCCGCTTCTTCCTATCACAAAATTTTAGAGAAAAACCGCCTACTTTACAATCTGGTCCAAGACCGGCGATTCTAAGTAGTGACCGTTATTGAAGTTTACTTTGTTCATATAGTCAAGAGTTGGGTCCCCTAGGTTATATACAGGAAATTACTATATTAGGGTGGTGTTTGGATATAAATTTTTAATGACTAGAACAGTTGGCCCAGCTGTGATGCATCATAGGGATACAGAATCACATGGTTGAAATAGTGATATGTCAAATCATGATCAGTTGCTGTAATTGTACAGTCGGGTAGTACAACTAGTCAAAAAGCTATGACGACCAATTCATTGACTTATCACATCACCAACAGTACGACAAAGGTTGCCCATGTGCAAACACTATAATGAACATAGTACGACAAAGCTTGCCCATTGACAGAGAAAGAGTGTCAAAATATTTTTTTTGATGAGCAATATCTATCTGACTCCTACTTCTCTGATGAGGAATGAAAAATGTTTCTACGATTTGTAGCTCCGTCTAAAATAAATATTCAGCATTTTCTACATGTTTGCCTTTTGTTGAACTTTTTATGTCTGTATTTTTTGATTTGCTTTTTGTTCCTTAGAAAGAATAAAGTTTATGTGAAAATGTAATTGTGGATCTCTATTTTACAAGATTTGTATGAGCTATGGACTCAGAAATTTCAGTACGGGACCAATGGAGTAATTCAAGTATAAAATATCTTAGATATGTATCTCATTTCGGTTGCCAATGATTCAATAACAATTTCAAAATTGTGGTTATATACTGCTTTCTTTGTTTATCATTTCTTTGCCTAGTCTTTTTAAATTTGGGGTTATGTATGTCGTTTGTATCAGTTGATTTGTAGGCTAAATATTAATTGTTGATGGTGATTCCACTTAATTCCCTTGATTACACTTGGTTTCTTTGATGTTATTTTTCTATCAATATTCTCTATCGAATGTATTCAGATTTTCTAGTCTTATAAAAGTTCATTGGAGACTTAATCCATCAAAAGTTAGTTCTTTGGGGGCTTGTAACTTTTTTTCAGCAAAACAAACAAGTGTAAGCAATTGTATATTTAATATGTGATACTTTCAATACCTTAAAGCAGCTTTCAAGATATTCAACAATAGTCAAAACACAAGTATTACAACGGCAATTTGATAGCCCAACTATTATTTAGTCAAAATGATGATCAGACTCAGAAGTACCTTTTAAATCGCATACCAAACCATTTATTGAAATTAATATTGAAATAAAAAAAGATTAAAAATAAATAAAAACTCCCACTAATTATGTAACTTCTAAGAAAATATTGGAGGACAGAAAAGAAAGAATTATAAAAAAATATTCATTCTGAAGCACATTAAAAAGTCTTATCATTTATCCAACCATATATTACAAAAGGCCTGAAGAAGTATATTGTATACCACTCATATAATCTTCAAAGATAGAAATAACTCCTAATTATTCTTGTCTGCATTAGCATGATAGCCAATGCCTCCTCGAGGATAGGCTGGCAAAATGGCTACTTTGAGTCCCCAAACAACCATCGAAAAATGGGCCCCCATTGAGGTATAATTTAGCACTAAGTTCAGAAAATATGAGGTATCAATCAAATTAAAAGTATCCATTAATCGGATTTTAATTCTACTAAAGTTTACTTAGACACAACCCTTCGTATCAGTTCAATTAGAAAATTATTTCTACTATTGGAAGACAAAAATTAATTATTTGAATATCAACAAACTTACAATGTAAGTGTCCAACTCTTAATACTAAGCAAAACTAACATGAAAGAATCTACAACTGTTGAAGTTCTCAACACTGTTTTCATGTACTAATTTTTGTAGATTGCCATTGTCCAAAGATGTTAGATTGCTATCTTTCTACAGTTAATTCTCACTTTTTCTTACTCTAGCATTTTACTTGAAAATGCTAGTAAAACACGGCAAAGATTATATGTTTCCTTAGCTAATAAAGCAGAACTGAAGTCAAAAGATCATAGATTAAGTGCGTGTTATGAAAGACTCGTCAAGAGTTATTGGAGACAAAGCTTTAAAAATGAAGTTTTTCCTAGTCCACGATGTAATTAACCATTACATCGGTGGAACTAAAAGAGAAATAAAGATAATAATTCCACCAATGTTTTCTATATACTAATACTTTCATGAGTAATTATTTTAAAAATTAAAATTTCTCAAATGAAAAACACCCCAGTGGATATAAATATGCAATAGAAGAAAAGAGATAGCACAAGATGGCAAAGAGGAAAAATGCTAGAAGCCTAGAATAAAATCACACACACACACACACAATAGAAGAAAGAAGATAAATTTTGACTCCAAGCTTTGCAATGTTATTATTCCTGATAAGGTCTCCAATAGATATTCTTGCTAAATGTAGTTATCATTTCCACAGTTACAAAGGAAAGAAAACTATCATCCGTATCATTTCCACATTTCCAAAGTTATTTTGTTTATAAATTTTATTAACATTTGTTGTTTAAGTATAGAAAGAAACTTGATTTTCTGTTTAATACTAAGAATAACCTATGCCTAAAGGCACTCCCAATAATTTTTGTTAAAGATCGCTCATATAATTTAATAATTATTCTCAAGCTTTATTTTCTTAAAAATAATCCATGTCAAAATTATCTCACCGACATAATCTGACACCAACCTAAATCAACTTAGATATCAATAAAGAGAAAAAGAATTATTAAGAGGAACAATATTTTAAAATACCAATCCAATCACTATTTGAAAAAAGAAGATTAAGTGTGCAGGATTTTTCACATAAGCAATGAGGAAAAAATGACATTCAAACTTCTATTTGCTTGAGTTACACCCTAACAAAATGGTATTTGAGTGCCATTCTAGAAAGTAACAACATAAGTAAAATTCAGTGTCAAATAAAATTTATATTTTCAAAACACGTGAACAGGAATTCCAAGCAACTGTAACATGCATATTTTCACATGATTAGGTGTTCAAGGCTTTTTTCACCACATGGTACTCAATCAGCAAACAATGTAGAAAATGAATAATCAGCACATATTATTCAAAAAATAGTACCAACTAAAGTGAAAGAGGTGATGAAATGGATACATATCCAAAAAAAAAAAACTAAAATCCTCAATTTAGGAAGGGCGAATTGAAAACAATAGGTTTGAAAAAGTCAAAGTTACAAAAATAAGAGTCAAAACATAATCACATATTTATTTGTTCAAAGGAAATAGAATTGCATGAACACACCTAAAAATAGACATATCTAAGAACTACATGATCTTGGTTTCTTTCTATAACCAGACACCAATGAGGATTAGAGAAAGATCCTTACTTACCAACACCAAAAAAGAGTTAGCTTTTAGGACCCACCAATTTTTATTTTATTTTTATGAACCCACCAAAAAATGGGTTTGACAAAGATATGTTGATGCTATAATGAAAAATCAAGTTAATGCTATGTTCAATCAAAAGAATGGGTTTGACAAATTTATCGAAAATTGTCTTATGGTTTAGTCAATAGATCGAGTTTGACAAATCATTTATATATATATATATAATAAAACAACTCATATTTTTTAAAATAAAGATAAATTATTTTTAAAAGCAGAGATTTATTATACCATTATAATCATACGTTCAAATTATCATCTCTCTCTCTCTCTTCATTTAATGCAGTTGGTTTTAAAAAATATCACATATCTTCTCATTTAATGTCACGCCCCAAATTTCGGGCCACATGAAACACCCATAAACAACCAAACAACATACCCAATCGAGAATATACTCTCAAAGCTAAATCATATATGCATTGTATATAAACGCCAAATGAAAACATTACACGGCTCTAACGCCCGAAAAATATGTTATAGCATACATGTAACAAAATGACAAAATGGAAAGACTACAGCGCTTCCACCTCTTTAACACCTCCAGATCAACTAGCGTGATCGGTACCTGAAGAAAAGCAAATCCCACACCGTGAGCCAGACCTCAGCAGATTCTAAACAACATATGTAGTATAAGCTAAACATGCTCGATAAACGAAGTGCAGTTTTCGATTCTCTTTCAAGCCATTAAAAACAGTTTGAAAATCGTTTTAGATCACGACTCACCAGTGCCAGAAAATAATTTTCACATGCAAGGGAAAGCGATGATAAAAACCATTTTTTGACTCATTAGAGCCTTAAAAACGATTCTAGTATTACGACTCCCGTAGGCCGATAATACAGCATTTCGACTCCCGTAGGCCGATAATACAGTTTTAAAAAAATTGGTCTATCCATCCCTATATGCAATACATGCAATCCATGAACACGTGCCTCTTCAGGACCTCGTTTCATCCTTCAGATATCGCACACACACCCACACCCGTGCCTCATCAGAATCTCATTTCAATCCGTCAGATATTGCACACACGCCCACACCCGTGCCTCATCAGGATCTCATTTCAATCCGTCAGATATCGCACACGCTGGCTTTCGCAGCTTACCTCGTTCACCGGCTTTCGTAGCCTACCACGTACATCCACACACGCACACGTGCATCATCAACCAGGAATTACATCTACTGGATCACAGATTCATCTAATCCATTTTATACACATATACAAACCTAAACCAGAATTTACAGCATCTAACAATGTATCAACACGACGTTCCACAAACCACATCACATGCCTATAAAACTCTAGGTTTTAAAGTATAAATCACGTTACACATAACGATTGATATCACAACCACGTAATCCATTTACGTATTTCGTACATAAATAAACAGTTATAAATATGCATATAATCATACATCACGACGTCACCCGTCGAAACAAACCGACATCCATTCACAGGATAACCCACACAACCACCACTAGCCCAAACATTCCCAACACGACCATCACAGGCCCACGACGCTCACCCGTGCCAACACAAACCCAACATCAACCCACGCACCTAACCGTGCATCAACAAGCCGCATCTACCATGCACATCACCCACGAGGGAGACACTCAAACGCACACCCGAGGCCACGACACGACTCCCGAAACCATCACACAACCAACCGAACCCCAAAGGAATCCACAGGTATTTAAATAAAGTAATTCTCATAAATTAATCAATTGAATACCATAGAACACCTGTTGAAAGTCAAGGAATCAACCCAAAATCACAAACCAACAGCCTAGAGGTTCAGTCGACCGAACCCCACCTCCAGTCAACCAAACACCCTACTGGAAAACTACAAAACATCAAAACACAAGGTTCAGTCGACCGAACCCCCTAGTTCAGTTGACCGAACCCAAGATCCAGACTTCAGTCGACCGAACCTCATGGTTCAGTCGACCGAACCACGGCAAAAATCATTTCTGAGCTACGGGTTTCTACATCCAAACCCCAATTCGAAGCCTCCAAACTCCAAACCAACACCCAAGAACACCTACACGCCTAGGCCTAATACCGAAACCTCAAAAGAAACTCCCGACACCCGATTCCATCCACCGAAATCGCCGAAACAAGATTTTAAACCCAAAAATTTAACATTGAAACAAACGCAGATCTACAGCAATCTATCCATTAAAAAAACACATGTTTACCCATAGCACCCTTATACAGCAGTAGGGTCTAGAATCCTACCTCGGTGAGTTCAAAACTCGACGCCTCGAACCACGTGCAAAATCGAGCTTCTCTAGAATTGAATCTGACTGGATGGTTGCGTAGTCCACGACGCCAAAAGTAAGGATCTGTTGTTGGATCGTTAAAATCGAGCCTCGGGCCCCCAAGAACTTAGAGAGAAGGCAGAGAGAAAATTGAAAACTTACTGGAGAAATTTTAAAAAATATCTTTTTGAAAATATCTAACTCCAGATATTTATGGGCCTCCAAAATATCTTTTTTTGAAATTTTTTGAGAATTATGCCACAACGGCCCACGGCCCCGTGAACGTACCCCGCATACATATCTAAACCCGATCATGCATCAAAAGCAATAAAAACATGCTCGAATGAAAACACGTAATGCGTCCGAAAATGCCGAAAAAGAAAACGGGTCAAGATCTCACAACTCTACCCCCCTCAAAGGAATTTTGCCCCCGAAATTCAACTCAAGGTCAAAACAACAAACCGTCGATCGCAACTGACACAAGCACACGAGATGACCTGCCAAACCATTCCTAGGATATAGTCAAACAAGGTCATGCATCCTAGACAACGGCCAACTATCTCAAGGACTCGGTATCTACAACACTCCCAACCTTACATCATCACCCACCGCTGCCTCAACACAGCACACCATCCACGGGATCCATAGCCAACCCCAAACAGATGCAATGATGAAAACTGGCCCAAAGCCTACAGACTCAGAAAGTATCTCTGCTCGCTGAAGGCATATCAGCATCCTCCGGCACAACCAGTGCCCTAGATGAACCGCAGGCTGCAAGAGAATACACTCGGGGCAACCCTACTTTGTTCTTCTTGCCATAACTCGGCGCTGTCGGCTGCCACACCAACTGAACTAATGTTCTCCCACCTGCCATCCAGGAAGTCTATACTGCAGAAGCCTGCTGTCGACCCTGCACATAAGAGCCCACTGGTGTGTCCTCCCTGCTCGGCGCACTGCCTCCATGGGGACAATTCCTACGAATATGTTCGGGCTGTCCACATCCATAGCAAACTGATGGGTCCCTCCCATGTGGCTGCACTGGAGTCAAACTCTAGGATGGTCTCGGCTATAAACAATCCGCCGCACGATGCCCCGGCTGTCTGCAACGATAACAGGTCATCTCCCGCTGCTCTGGCTTTCCAGATGAAGCCATAGATGGTGATGGTGCTTAAAACTACTGTGGTCCAGATGGATAAAAACTAGGACCAGAGGACTTCTGCCTCTTACTGGAGCGTCCAGCTGTATGTACCTCCGCTCCACCCTGTGATGTCCTGACCTCCCTCGAAGCTCGAGTCTCAGCCAAAGCATTCTCAACCCTCGCTGCCTCCTTCACCAGCTATCTGAACACACGATATCCCATCACAGCCACTCGTTCCTTGATCGCCGGCCTCAAGCCCCGCTCAAACCTCATCAAAAGTACGTCATCTGTGCACTCCACCTCCAGTGCAAACCGAGACAAGATCGTAAACCTAGCCTCATACTGCATGATGTCTATGGCCCCTTGGGTAAGAGAATAGAACTCCTTCCTGCACAAGTCCCTCCTCGAAGCTGGGAAATACCTCTCTAGAAAGACTTGTGTAAAAACTACCCATGTGGCCTCCATTGTAGTCTGGCATACCTCCATCACTGATGAGTATCACCTCTCAGCTAAAAGGTGGCAAAAGAAACTCGCAACTCATCCTCCACAATCTGCAATGTGTTCAGGATCCGAGTTGTCAACTCCAACCACTGTGTTGCCAGAAGAGGACCAGGATCTCCTGCAAAGGTAGGCGGATCCATGCGCCTAAAATCCCGCATCGCAACTGTAGCCCTCGCCCCAGGCACCGTCTCCCTAACAAGCTCACCCCTAGCAACCAGCTACTGGATAGAACCAATTAGCACACGCAACAGCTCCGTCGCGTCCATCGGTCCCTAGGGAGCATTAGCATCCCCAGCATCAGGGATAGGAATATCCCCTTGGCCAGCACGGCCATGGCCTAGACCACGGCCTCGTCCTCTCTTCGCCGACATCGCGTTTATATGAAAGCAAAGCAATAAATAAGACGTAAGACATCGCATGAACATAAACGCTAAACACTTACCATGCTATCACATAGCCACTTAGGTTCATGTTAAATAACTCCACATATACTAAGGAGAACCAACAAGAATGACTCGTCAATCTGGATAACCTACTCAGAGTCCCTGCTAAAAATCACGTCAGCTAAACGCGTTTCTAACTTGGCTCCCAAGTTTGTTAATCCAAACACCCAATGGTAAGACTATCACTCTTAAGATTCAACCCCCATGCCTACATATACACATCTTTCACATATCTAACATGCTAAAATGATCATATTATCAAAGCATCTAAATACATGCAATCAAGCACACGCGATCAACCTCACACGGTGATGCAACCTCTTCCCACGGCTCATAGGTATTCGAACCCAGAGCTCTGATCCCAAGTTGTCACGCCCCAAATTCTGGGCCACGTGAAACACCTATAAACAACCAAATAACTTACCCAATCGAGAATACACTCTCAAAGCAAAACCATATATGCATTGTATATAAACGCCAAATGACAACATTACACGGCTCCAATGCCCGAAAAACATGTTATAGCATACATGTAACAAAAGGACAAAAAGGGAAGACTACAGTGCTTCTACCTCTTTAGCACCTCCAGATCAACTAGCGTAACCGGTACCTGAAGAAAAGCAAATCCCACTTGTGAGCCAAACCTCAGCAGATTCTAAACAACACATGTAGTATAAGCTAAACATGCTCGATAAACGAAGTGCAGTTTTCGACTCTCTTTCAAGCCATTAAAAGCAGTTTGAAAATCGTTTTACATCATGACTCACTAGTGCCAGAAAATAATTTTCACATGCAAAGGAAAGCGAGAATAAAAACCATTTTTTGACTCATCAGAGCCTTGAAAACGATTCTAGTATTACGACTCCCGTAGGCCGTTAATATAGTATTTTGACTCCCGTAGACCGATAATACAGTTTTAAGAAAATTGGTCTATCCGTCCCTATATGCAATACATACAATCCATGAACACGTGCCTCTTCAGGATCTCGTTTCAGCCTTCAGATATCGCACACACACCCACACCCGTGCCTCATCAGGATCTCATTTCAATCCTTTAGATATCGCACGCACACCCACACCCACACCCACACCCGTGCCTCATCAGGATCTCATTTCAATCCGTCAGATATCACACACATCGGCTTTCGCAGCCTACCTCGTTCACTGGCTTTCGCAACCTACCTCATACACCCATACACGCACACGTGCATCATCAACCAGGAATTACATCTACTGGATCACAGATTCATCTAATCTATTTCATACACATATGCAAACCTAAACCAGGATTTACAGCATATAACCATGTATCAACACGATGTTCCACTAACCACGTCACATGCCTATAAAACTCTAAGTTTTAAAGCATAAATTACGTTACACATAACGATTGATATCACAACCACGTAATCTACTTACGTATTCTGTACATAAATAAACAGTTATAAATATGCACATAACCATACATCACGACGTTACCCGTCGAAACAAACCGACATCCATTCACAAGACAACCCACACGACCACCACTAGCCCAAGCATTCCCAACACGACCATCACAGGCCCACGACGCTCACCCGCGCCAACACAAACCCAACATCAACCCACGCACCTAACCGTGCATCAACAAGCCGCATCTACCATGCACATCACCCACGAGGGAGACACTCAAACGCACACCCGAGGCCACGACACGACCTTCGAAACCATCTCACAACCAACCGAACCCCAAAGGAATCCACAGGTATTTAAATCAAGTAATTTTCATAAATTAATCAATTAAATACCATAAGACATCAATCGAAAACTAAGGAATCAACCCAAAATCACAAACCAACAGCCCACAGGTTCAGTCGACCGAACCCCACCTCTAGTCGACTAAACACCATATTGTAAAACCACAAATGCCAAAACACACGGTTCAGTCGACCGAACCCAAGATCCAGACTTCAGTCGATCGAACCACGGCAAAAACCGTTTCTGAGCTACGGGTTTCTACATCCAAGCCTCCAAACTCCAAACCAACACCCGAGAACACCCACACGCCTAGGCCTAACACCGAGACCTCAAAAGAAAGTCTCTATACCCGATTCCATCCACCGAAATCGCCGAAACAAGGTTTTAAACCCAAAAATCCAATATTGAAACAAACGCAGATATACAACAATCTATCCGTTAAAAACACACATGTTTACCCATAGCACCCTTATACAGCAGTATGGTCTAGAATTCTACCTTGATGAGTTCAAAACTCGAAGCCTCGAACCACGTGCAAAATCGAATTTTGCCGGAATTGAAATCTGACCGGATGGTTGCTAGTCCACAATGCCAAAAGTAAGGATCCGCTATTGGATCATTGAAAACTTATCCCCGGGACCTCGAGAACTTAGAGAAAAGGTAGAGATAAAACTAAAAACTTACTGGAGAAGTTTTGAAAAATATCTTTCTAAAAATATCTAACTCCAAATATTTATAGGCCTCCAAAATATCTTTTTTTAAATTTTTTTGAGAATAGCGTCACAACGGCCCACTGCTCCGGGAACTTACGCCGCATACATATTTAAGCCCGATTATGTATCAAAAGCAGTAAATGAAAACATGTAACGCACATCCGAAAACGCCACAAAAAAAAATGGGTCAGGGTCTCACATTTAATATCTTCTCTCCCTTTATTTTTCTCTTTTCAAAAAATACCATATCTCTTCACGAAAAATATAATTTCGAAATGCTTTATAGTTTTAAAACTTTTAATGTTTTGAAACTTTTTTTTAAATAAAACAAAATTTTTAGATTTTCTCTTCTTTCTAAAAAAATGAATTTATTTTGTTGAAAAATGTTGTTTTGGTTACCTTCAATAGAAAATCATTGAATTAGTTCCTTTTTAATATAAAAATGTATTCCTTTTTTTTTTTACAAAAATTAATTACTTTTTTTTGGAGAAAATATTTTCTTCGCATCTGAAAACTAAAAATTAAAATTGTTGTTTTTTTCATTAGAAAATTAAAAATTAAAAATATTGTTTTGGTTACTTTTGATAGAAATTTGTTTTAAATAAATTTTTTATTGATAAAAGCAACTATTTTATTTATAAAAAGAAAATGTTGAAGAGGTTTTGTGAACTCTGTAATTTATTTTATATGGTGTAATATTCTTATTTTTAGAGTGTGAATGTCATAATTGTATAGAATTTATTGTATTATACATATAAAGAAATGCGAAGTTATATAAACCACGACATTTCATGTCTCTTCAATATTTGTCTTTTATTTTTTTTTGTGAGGGGTTTGCATTAAATTTTTTTAATTAAAAAAATATTTTTTTTGTGTGAAAGTTTGATTGGTGGATGGATTGACTTATAAAGAGATTATGGATGTTTTCTAATTTAATCTTCAAACTTAACATAATGTAGGAATTTATTTTATTTGTTTTATTCTTAAATCTTAAACATTTTAATTATAACAATAATTATTTTAAAAGTTTAATAATTTATTTAATTTGTCTTTTATTTTAATATTTTATTTTTTTTACTAATCACATTTTATATACATTAGAGTGCAAGAATCCTTTAATAATTGAGTAGAAAAAATTGATTTGAAAATGCCTTTTAGATATATGGGTTATAACTAGAAAATATTGTATTAAAATATTAATTTTGATCAATTTATATTACAAAATAAAGCAGTCTTATAATACGTTATATTTTTTTATCTAATTGTTGAAATTGTCCAATATTACATTTAACGGCAATAAGTACCATTTTAAAAAAATATCATCAGTCTCCTCATTTAAGGCAGTTAGTTTGAAAAATTAGCACCACTCTTCTCATTCAATGCCATATCTCTTTATTTTTTTCTCTTAAAAAAATATTATCTTTCTTCATAAAAAATAAATTTATTTTATTGAAAAAATATTATTTTGGTTACTTTCAATAGAAAATTATTGAATTAGTTTTTTGTTAATATAAAAAAAATTGTATTATGTGACAAATTAAAATGTACCATTTTTTTTTTACAAAAGTTGATTACTATTTTTTTTTTGAGAAATTTTTTTATTCTTATTTGAAAACTAAAAATTTAAATTGTTGTTTTTATTACTTTTGATAGAAACTTGGTTTGAATAATTTTTTATTTACAAAAAAATACTTTTGAGGAGTTATGAAAATTTTATAATTTATTCTACATAGTGTATGATTTTTCTTTTTGGAGTGTGAATGTTAAAGTTATATAAGAATTTATTATAATATACATGTAGAAAAATGCAAAGTTATGTGAATCATGTGACGTTTTATGTCTCTTCAAATTCTACATAACTGAGAAATTTATTTTTATTTGTTTTATTTTTTAAATCTTAAGCATTTTAATTATAATAATGATTGTTTTAAAAGTTTAATAATTTATTTAATTTATTTTTTATTTTTATGTATTGTCTTTTTTATTAATCACATTTTATGTACAAGAGAGTACAAGAGCTATTTAATAATTGAGTAGAAAAAATTAATTCAAAAGTACTTTTTAAAAATATGGATTATATAAGTAAAAAACGTTTTATGAAAAAATAAATTTTGATCAATTTTATTATAAAAAAAACTGTACATAATCTTCATTCTCTTTTATGTAAATTTTCATTGGTTGGATTGTTTATTTTTAATAATTAATTAGAAATACTTTAATGGATAACTGTCTTTAAAAAAATTAAATTAATTAAAAGTACATTTAGGCACAGATTATCCCCTAGTGTGTGTGTGTATCATCCTCTAGCTATGTTGATGCAATAAGATAAAAATTTGAGTCTATAACCCACTAAAAATATTGGGTTCGATGGGGGAAAACATACCTTAAACCAAAATGAGAGCTCGAGAGGGAGGCAGAGACAGGGAGAGATCGAGAGGAACAGTGGAATTGCCTGAGTCACGTCTGAGAGAGAGAAGAAGAGTTTCTGCGAGTGAAGAGGAGAGAAGAAGGGTTTCTAACTTAATACGTGTTTATCGAAGAGAAGAAAAAGAATAGTTTTGAAGTTATAAACGTTAAATACGTGTTTACTAAACATGATTTCTTTAATGAAAATGTACTTACTAAACACATTTTTAAGTGTAAATCTTTTACACAGAAAACGTGTTTAGTAAGCACGTTTTCTGTGTAAAAAGAATTAAAACATTTTTGGCAATCATGTTTTTTATATAAAGGTTTAAAACGTTATTAGCAAAACTGTTTTCTTTACGAAAATAATAAAGCATTTTTACTAAAAACGCATTATGCATTACAGCAAATTAGAACATAAAACGTGTTTAGTAAACACGTTTTACTTTTAAATATTTTTTTTTTCAAAACTAAAGCTTTTGTCAAACACATTTGTAAAGAAAGCGTGTTTTCTAAACACGTTTTACGTAGGTTGTGAATAAAGTTTAAATATTCTTATTTCGTTGAAAACAGCTTATTTGAGTAAAAGAGTCTATCACCGAGCACCTCCACCACCGCGGCAATGCAAAAACTTAGCCCTTTTACCTAAGTCAGTTTTTGAACTTAATTAACAAAATAAGAAATTTTAAATTTTATTCTCAATCTACGTAAAAGTATTTTTTGCAGCAACGTTTTTTTTTTTTGCAAAACATAGTTCACGCACTGCCAATCCTTTTGAGGTAGTTGAACATAAAGCATTACAAAGAAAACGTATTTGTTAACAGCGTTTTCTTTATAATTATAAGCTTATTCTAAAAAACGTTGTTAGTAGAAACGCTTTTAAATATTTACACCGAAAATAAAAAATTGTATAAAAAACGTGATTAGTAAACAGTTTTGTTTGCAAAACCTGGCATAAAAAATTAGGTTATGTCCCGTGTTGGGAGAAGGTGTTGCATTATGATGTGGGAGAAAGTGAGAAACAGGAAGCGCTGATGTACCACAATAAGAAGTTGGCGATGACATTCGGGTTGGTGAGCGAGGCGACGGCGCCAGGGAAGGCTTTGAGGATTGTGAAGAATTTGAGGATTTGTAGGGATTGTCATGAGGCTTTTAAGTACTTCAGTAGAGTGGTGGAGAGGGAGATCATTGTGTGAGATGTTAACAGATACCAAAGATTCTTTGATGGTAGTTGTAATTGTCGAGATTGTTGGTAAAATTATTCTAGACATCTCATTGAGGAAGGAGCGTTAGATCCAACTTGATGGGCTTTTGTCCAATCTCTCAACATTCGTTGATCCTCCATTGAGCTTGTTGTCAAAGTTTTATGCAGCTTTGGAGAAATTTTGATGTTGGGCTTTTCACGGGAACACTTCAAATGCATAGGCCGAAAAAACTATAGAAAATGATTCTCCGCGACCAAATTCATAGTCAGTGTGAAACACCATGAATGTTTAAGAGGAAAGTATGTTTAGTAAACACACTTTCTTCATAAATATAGTGTCAATGTAAAGTGTGTTTAAACACGCTTTATTTAGAAAATGTTGTTGGGAGACAAACAAACGCCAAAATAAAATATATATATGCTCGGTGATCCAGAAAATACATATTTATTAACTTTCAACAATTACAATAATATGAAATTACAGAAAAATAAAATAACAGAAATAACATGAATAGAATTTGCAAACCGAGTCCTGCAATCGCAGTTTCCTTAAGAATGATTCGCCGCCTACCGAGGGTGTTGTAGGTATTTCACCGGCATCACTCTCCCAGGATAAAACGGCTACACGATCGTTGGAACACCACTAAGGATGGGCTACGAACGTACTCCGTCTGTCTTTCTCTCTCTTACAGCTTGCAATATACTCTGAGTTGTATATCTACTTTCTCACCTCTACTGTCTGTTTTCCTCTGTTCTGTCTCTTCTTACCTCTGCCTCTTTCTTCTTCTCTTCTTGCCTCTGAATACTGAAAGATGACAGCATATATAGGCCTTTCATCATAGAGGGGGTTACAGGAAAATCAATAGCCATGAATGGTATTGATTTTCTAGATTCAATTGCTAATTGAATTATTGAATTCTAGAATTCAATAGCTAATGAATTCACAGATTCCAACAATCCCTCCCATGAATGAAATTGGCGGGAGTACAAACCCTGATTACAAAGCTGACTCCAAGAGAGATAGACAACTGAAAGTCCCTGCATAGGATACGTAGCAGTTAGTCTTGAACCTTTCCTTGTGAGAACCTATCGGATTTACTGACAAACAAGTGGGCGGTACCGCCTTGAACTGTGTTGTCTTAGCAGTAAATCGAGACAACAGGCTTCACACAACGACTTCCACAATAAAGTTTTCGTTCTCACGGTTGTGTTCGTTTTGGCCATGAAACACACTTCTTGGTTCTGCAAGTATTTTTTCAAGAAATTCACCTTGTCAAATTCTCAAAGAAGCGGCCCCACTTCATACTCACATAGGTGACTTTTATCCAATGGTATTTCTCTACCAGTCTGGCTCATCAGACAAAGTCATTAAAAGCTTATGCTTAACCTTACATCACCGCTGCATCATAGGAATAGGTAAGAGTTCTCAAA
>JAOTRH010440416.1:0-33045 GCA_034768845.1 Heliamphora exappendiculata
TATGATTTCCGTTAAATTGAACGAAAATTGTAACGATTGGGGTCTTTTTGATATTAAAATCAAATCTGATGGGATGTTAGTGTTATTTTTGAAACCATATGAAGGGTTTTTATTTTTGTCAGAAAACTCAGAGGGATCAGTGAAATTTACCCATTTTTAATTAATGAAATAATAAATTAAAATGACATTATGTTGCATGAATTTTAACTTCCTCATTTGCCACTAAAACGATGTTGTTTTGATGCACAACATTCGTACTGCACATTAGCACTCAAGGCTTGTTTGGCCTAGTTTTTAAGTTTTTTTGGCAAAAAATTAGCTTTTAAACTGTACTGTTAGATTTAAAAAAAATTAACTAAATTTTTTTCATCTCTTAATCTAATAAAAAAATCAATACATATTTCAAATACCTTAAATTTTTTTAAATAAAATTATTATAATACATTTACATAAAAAGTCGACACTGCTTACAAAAATTAAAAAAATTGTGTCAATATTCTAAATACTACAATTTAAAAATTAAAAATAAAAATATTTTAGACATTTCAATAAAAAAATAAAATAGAAAAAAAAAAACTACTACAAAAATATACCAAACACTTTCACTTTTTCTTATTCTTATTTTTTTTTTAAATTAAATCTCTTGAAAGTCAAGCTAAAAAGCTATTCCGAACAAACACTTAGGACAATCCTCAGAACCCAAAATATTTTAGTTGCTAAAGACTTATTTTTTACGACTAATCATTTTGGTGGCTAAAAGTTGGTATTGACTTCTAGCGATCAAAATATTTTAGTCGCCAATTTATTTTAAAATGCATTTTTAATTACGAAAAGAAACTTTTTTATTCACTTCATAGATATATTTTGTAACCAATAAGTTGTAGCTCGTAAAAGTTGTGATCTTTGAATTAAAACTATTAATTCAAACTCATCTATCCCTTGTATTCAAAAAAATCATCAATTTCTATTCAAAATCATTCTTACCCATTTATATAATTGTAATTGTGACATGTGCACACAAAATATATCATCTAAAGAAAAACTCATTCAAATATGTAGTGGTAAAAAAACTCACAAATAAATTAAATCTAACCAAACACCCCATAAGAGTTAGATGACTAAGGCATAGGGTTAACTCTTCCTCTCCCTTATATAGGCTCCCAGCTCAAGGCAAATGTATAGACATGTAACTCATTTTTCATACAATTTTTTTCTCTCAAGTCTCATTGACTTGGGCTTCGGAGGGCCTTTCGCTGGCCACTGGCCAGGAGACTTGTTTTGCAGGTTTTCGGTCGTCGGAGTACTCGGGAGCTCAATCATCTTCATCATCGTCAGGTTCTTCATTACAATCAAGAGAACAATTATATTTTATGTTCTCTCAAAATATATACAAAATATATCATTTAAAGAAAAAGTCATCCAAATATATAAAGCACGACAATTTCTCAAACAAAAAATATGCTCATAACAAAACTCGGAATCGTATAGAAGTTGAGAGAGATTTTAAGAAAATGGTAATTTGTCACTCTTCTTATTCATTTGTTGTATTATGACTGAATATATATGTATATCCTATTATGATTATAACTAACTCTCTTAACTAACTAATTGGCAGTTGTATTAACTATTCTTCTAACAGACTAATTAATATCATAGCTCGAGTTGGTACGTTTGGCTTTCTCTGCCGTGTGCTTGAGTGCTGCTGTTGTGAGCTTAGCTTTTCTGTTGCTGTGAGCTTGGCTTCCTCTGCTGTGAGCTTAGGTTCCTAATATACACCTTCAAACTCATGGTGGAGAGGGAATGAACCATGAGTTTGTCTATGAGATAGCAAAATTGAGTAGCAAAAAGAGGCTTTATAAAAATATCAGCTACCTGATCAACAGAGGAGATGTGATGAACTTGTAATTTCTTGGAACTGACTTTTTCTCGGACAAAATGATAATCTACTTCAATATGCTTGGAACAAGCGTGAAATCCAGTGAAATCCAGGATTAGAGGACAAAAAAATTGCGAAAAGATTGTCACACCAGAGAGTGGGTGTGATACCAGACGAAATATGAAGAGAATTGAGGACCATTTCAACCTAGGCAATTTATGTAGCAGCTGAGGATAAAGATATGTACTCAGCCTCAGTTGAGGAATAAGCAATCGTGGGCTGCTCTTTAGTAGACCACGAGATTAAATTGGAGCCGAAGAAAACACACTGGCCTGAAGTAGAATGCCAATCTAGAGGACTCCGTGCCCAATCAGCATCAGAGTGGGCACGTAAATCAAAAGAGGAAGACTGAAAAAGAAGACCAAAATCAAGAGTCCATTTGATATATCTCAGTATATGCTTGACAGCTTGATAATCAGCTATGGTAGGAGATTACATGTGTTGACAGGCGTGGTTGACAGCAAGTGATAAGTCTGGACGTGTGATGATCATGTATTGTAGAGCTCCAACCAAGGTTCTGTAAAGAGTGGCAGAGGGAAAAGGAGCTGCTCCAGTAGAAGCAGAACTAGACTTGATAGCAATAGGAGTAGGAGAAGATTTGCAATCAACCATGCCAGCCTTATGAAGAAGATCATGAGCATATTTCTATTGAGTGAGCATGAAGCGAAAAGAGCAAAGCTGAACCTTTATGCCAAGAAAATAAGACATGTCCCCCAATTCCTTCATAGAGAATGCAACATGCATTTTAAGAATCAAAGAAGAGATGGCAGAAGAATTATTTCCCGTAAGGAGGATGTCATCAATGCAACTAAGATGATAGTAATGAAATTCCCAAGTTTCCCTAACAAATAAAGAAGAATCATGGTGGCTGGCTAAAAAACCTTCAGAGATTAAAAAGGAAGAAAAGGTGCTGAACCAGGCTCTGGGAGCTTATTTTAAATCATATAGGGCCTTGTGGAGCTTGTAAACAAAAGAAGGACGAGCAGAATCAATAAAGCTAGGAGGTTGGGTGAGGTAAACTTCCTTAGAAAGTTTTCCATGAAGAAAAACATTAAATATGTCAAGTTGTTTGATGGTCCAGTTGAAATGAAGAGCAAGAGAAAATAGGATACGTATGGTGGGCTATTTGGCAATTGGACTAAATGTCTTAAAGTAATCGATTCCTTCCTCTTGAAGATAGCCCTTAGCCACAAGCCTAGCTTTATAACGAGCAATAGAGCCATTCGAATTACGTTTAAGTTTGAACACCCATTTACAATCAATTACATTATGCCTTGTGGGAGGTGGAAGAAGAGTCCATGTGCCTTGTTTTTGTAAGGCCTGAAATTCCTCAACCATAGCATTTTGCCATTGGGGACTAAGAAAAGCCTCCTTGACTGATTTAAGTTCAACATCAGAGGCAACAGAAGTAGTAAGAAGTGTCAAAGGGTTCCTAGGTTTCAGAATACCAGCTTGAGAATGTGTGACCATATGATGGGTAGTTGAAGTGGAATTGATAGGAGGATGAGGAAGAATAGGAATAGAGAGTGAGATAGCATGTGGTGAGTGAGAAGAAACTGAAGTATTGGAAGAACAAGACATAGCTGGTGTGGAGACATTGGTGTTGGAAGGTGGTGGTGAAGAATGGAAAGGAGTAGGAGTTAACTAAAAGAGAGAGAAGGATTAGGAGAAAAAATTGAGATAGGAGGGGCAGGAAGAACTGGTGAAGGGGAAGGAGACCAAAAGAACTGAGAGAGTTGAGACACTAAAGGGACAGTGGAAGTGGAATGTGGTAAGGACTTGAACAGAGATGGAGAAAAAAGAAATTGAGACCCAATGTTGGAAGGAGACCCAATGTTTTCTTCAAAAGGATCCTCAACTTCGACAGGTGAAGACGCAGCCGTTGGTTCAATGTTCCCCACATCAATAATAAAGGCAGGGACATAACTGGGATGTCTTAACTGAAATAAAAATAACTTCAGTTAGAAGACATTAGTAGAAGAAAATTAAAAGATAATAGTCAAATAGTTTCTTACCTTTGGGTAAAGGGCTTTTATCTTTTTGCCTGCACGCTTAAATACAGAAGCTGAAGCTCTAGAAGGGAGGTTATCCTCATCGAATTTTGTTTCTTGTTCAGTTTCTTTTCTCTTTCTCTCAGCCTCTTCTTCTTTTCTTCTTTTCTGCTCTTCTATTTTCTTCCTTAATTTTTCTTCTCTTTTCAATTTTCGAAGTCTATCATTTTCTTGTAATCGTTTTTCCACCCTTTCCTATCTTTCTTTTTCTCTCTTCATATCCTCTTTCATTTTCTTCAACTTTAATTCCTCTTCTCTTTTTCTCTTTTTCTCTTCTTTCTTTCTCTTTCTTTCTTCTTCTTCTTTCCTTTTCATAATGGTTTCCTTCTCTTTCTCTTTTTCTTTGTGTGCCTTCTTTTGCTCCTCCAAACACTTTTTTCAAATCTCATCATCTTTCTTCTTTCTATTCTCTTCTTCTTTCTTATTTTCTCTTTCCTTCAAAACAGCATGAGCATTGAAAGCATCCTTCATAAGCCCATCAGTATGGGCTTTAGGGTCACCTTTCTTCTTCTTTGTATAAGCGAAGATCCATTTACCTTTGTCCTTCAAAAACGCTTGAGAGTTCTTCAACCTGTCATCCAAGGTCTGATCATCCAAGGTCTGGACCAGGTTGTACTTGTACAGGAACATAAGATGTTGGAACAACAGTAGTGGGATTTTCAGTATCAAAAGCTGCAAAAAAATTAATGATTAGAAATAAAAAAGATAGAAAAAAACGGTCTCCTTAAAAGAAGGGGTATCAACAGAAGAGACATTATACATTTACAGTACTTCAGAATACCCCATCCTGGAGGTTTTTAAAAATTCCTCTGTAATGGGATCAGGGGTTAATAGTGCACTTACTTCTAGTCCTATCGACGGGAGTCTAGTAAGATAGACAACATCCAATATTGTGGGGGAAAAAAATTCAAAGGACAGTAGCATTGCGTTGCAAGACGTAGACCAAAAATAAGTAGCTGCGCTAATCACCCACTTGTTCATATCTAGGGCATATGTGGAAAGCATGATAGTTTTCCTGATGCCTAAGGAATCACAGTATTTCCCAATATAGGCTTCCATATGAGAAACCCAGCTGCGCTAATCAGTCCTAGGATTAATCCTTGGGCGAAGCGGAGACGATCCTTCCCACTTCATCCGGTTCAAATAAGAACGATGAAGAAGGAAAAGCTCGCTGGGAGCCAAAGGATAGCTCGAAGAAAACGATTCATGCATGTTTGGTTCAGAAATGGGGCCCAATATATATGAGGAACTTGAGTTAGGGCTCGAAATCAAAATTTCATGATTACCATGTTCATTCATGAAATCTTCCAAATTTTGTGAGAATCGTCTAATAACCGAAGCCTCATATGAAGGTTTAGGAATTTTCTTCTGAGCCATGGTTATAGAAGTTCAGAGGTTATGAAAGTTCAGAGAGTTTGAGTTTAGACGAAGAAGATGCAAAATGGCGTTAAGAATTCTATACGCACGGATATTCAAAAGACATCCCTCTTTAAACTCCTAGTTTAAATGCCGCCGTTTTGTTAATCAAGAGAACAGTGAGACATTACTCATTTATTGGGTTTAAAAGAAAAAAGTTCAAACCCAATTAATGAGGGGGCATTTGTTTGCACTACATTTTATTCATAATAAATGTCAAGGGTTAAATTAGCGTATTTAAGGATTAACCTGCAGAATGAGGCTTGTTGCTAATAAAACAAGAGATAAGTTAACCTATAGAATGCTATGAAACTATTAGTCTATCGAATATGCTTTGCTGATAATAATAATAGAGATAAGCTAACCTATCAAAAGTTAAAAATAGCTAACCTATCAAATAAATTTTATTATTAACAAAGGATAGAATAACCTGTCAAATGTCATAAAATAATTAGCTAATTGAATAGGGCTTATTGTTAATAATAACAAGGGATAAGGTAATTTATCAAAGGTTATGACGTTATTAGCCCATCGAGTAAGCTTGATTGATAATAATAATAAGGGTTAAGATAACCTGTCGAAATATTTATACCCTATTCCTATAAATGGTGAGGGTTCAATTAGCCTATCGAAGGTTATAAAATTATTAACCCATCGAATAAGCTCATTAATGGTAAATGTATGGATTAAATATGCCTGTCGAATATTATGAAAATAATAGCCTATCGAATAAAAGAAAATTCATTAAGAGGCATTTTTTAGGTTTCAATAATTGATTTTTTTTGAGATTGTTCTGTCGAAATTAATTTCTGAATTATGAAGATAACATTAATCTGGGAATTGATTTAAAGGAATTACTGCTTCAAAGAGACAATGCAAAGCCACGTGTCACAATAAAATATGCATATAACTGTCCCATTTACAGGTTATTCTGTGCAGTTGAACAGAGCTGGCCCTGACTAATTTGGGGCCCGAAGCGAATTATTAAAATTGGGCCCTTATAAATTTTTATACACAATATTTTTAATAAAAAAATATTAAAAGAGTTTCAACAAAATAAAATTTTGTCTTGTTGTTTCACTATTCAATAATATTAAATTTACAATCAAAATAATGATAAAAGAAAACAAAAATAATAATATTAGAACAAAAAAAAATTGAATCAACGACGACAAAAAATCATTTGAATAGTAAACAAACATATATTTTTTAAGAGCCATATATTTTTTAGGAGTCATGATTACAAATTTCTGCAAATCAAAAAAATAACAAATAGAAAAAAATTATAAAAATTATAAAATACAAACTGAAAAATATTTTAAAAAATTGTCCAAGTACTAAGATATAAACTATTATATTATATTGTATATAAAAACTATTCAATGATATAAACAATAAACTATTAAATAAATATTATGTTATATATAAAAATAATAATATAATAATAAAAAGTAAAAAAAGAAAAAGAATAAAACTTATAATCAGTGAGACTAAGGCAGTAAGGTACAGTCACACAATGAGTTTCAGATATGAGTTCTGAGACTGAGGGAGGACTGGAGGCGACTAGGCGAGCAACAGAACAGGTGAACTGAAGCACCGCGCACGACATCGACCGACGGGCGAGTGGCGACGTAGCGACACGATGAGCGCTGCAACGCAAGGCGAGCGACGACGCAGCGACGCACAGCGAAGCGGAGCGACTTGCGAGGCTGCGACTCTTTCAGACTTTCAGTTTCTGTTCGGATTGTGTTTTTGTGCACAACATTTGTGCTTTTTGCGCAGCTTCCGTTTGTTTTGGCTGTTTGATGTAAATAAAATTAGGGTATAACTTTTTTTTAAAATTAGGGACCCTAATTTTTACATAAATTTGGGGGCTTAAAGCCATTGCTTTGTAAGCTTTGGCTTAGGGCCGGCCCTGCAGTTGAAGCATGACCACGAAAGTTAAGGAACATGCGCATGGTGATAACTGCTCCACTACCACAGCAATTAAGGGACGTGCGTAATGATAATTGCTCGACTATCGTAGCAGTTACAGAACATCTCAAGGCAAATATGTCAAATGGCAATTCGAGGTGCTGAAACCATGAAAGGTGGTTAGAAGATTACAAACAGTGTAACAGACATTTTGAAGAAGTTATTAGAAGTTGCCAGCGGTTATTAGATGAAGTATAAATACAACTGATTGCAAGGAGAAAAGGGCATTCACATAAACTGACAAACCGCTTGTATTTTCTTTTATCTTTTCATAGGAGTAGATCGTAGACTGTAGCTTTTGTAACTGGTTCTCATCGAAATTAATAAAATTTCAATTTTATTGTTTTGATTCTAACTTTTGTGGCTTTTTTCTAGCAAAGTCCTGAAACAAGGCATAGAACCTGCATGTAATCACTTGGTCATTTCGAAGAAGAAGAATTTCCTTTCGAAGAAGATCATTTCATGTTATTTGATAAACAGATACACTATTGGCGAAATTGTTGCTGTAATGCAACTCAATAGATGTCTGTTATTGATCATTCAGTTGACACATTCAGGATTTGGAATTTCTTTGTTATTATAATCAAGAACAGTTGCTTGAGGACAGACGTAAGATCCTTTAACAAAATTCTGTAAACTTGATGCTCTTAGGATATTCTGAAATTGATTTTGTCAAATGATATAATTTGTTGAATCTAACTTTATCGTTACAAAGGAGTTGAGATGAGATATCAAGACTGAAAAATTTGATGGGGGAGTGTTATTGGTTGATGATAATGAAGCTATTATTCTGCTCGTAGGAGCTTATAAAAGCTCTGATATCATATAAAAGTTGAGAGAAATTTTAAGAAAATGGTAATCTATAACTCTTTTTATTCTTTTGTTGTATTATAATTGAATATACTTGAATATTCTATTATGATTACAACTAACTCTCTTAACTAACTAACTAGCTGTACTAACTATTCTTTTAACACACTAAGTAACTATTATAGCTCCAGTTGGTATGTCTCGCTTTTTCTGTTGTGAGTTTGGCTTTGTTGCAGCTGTGAGCTTGGTTTCCTAATAAATTGAAGTACTACAACGAAGACCATTTTGTATCTGTAACATTATAAAAATAAATTATGGTTACATAAATTATTTTTATTAATTTTCCACCTTATAATTAGTTTGAAATAACTAGATGCTACTTATGAGCATCATAATTAAGGGTGTATATGGGTTGGTTTGATTAGATTTTGTACTAAATTTGAAACCAAACTAATTTTGATCGGTTTCAACTTTTTCGATCCAAAACCAACCTAATCATTAATAGAACCAAACCAAACAAACCAATTAAAATCGAGTTAGTTCGGTTTGGAATTATAATTCTATGAATTTTTCACTTTGCATGTTTGAAAAAATTTATTATGTATAAGTTTTAAAAGTTTAAAATAAATAACAAATTAAAATTAAAACTCATACGGTATAATAAAAGTATGAAATTAAAAGTTTAGAATAATTATCTATAAACTATTTAGTGAAATAAATGATAAATTTAATCAAAAATTGACACGTAACTATTAATAATAATTATTTAATCTAATGCATTTTTTTCTTTCTAATTTGTAAAATTAGAAAGTTTTTTATTTTTTCTATATAAATCTCACAATAATTGTATATGTAATCTAATAATTAATATTTTTTATTTTATATATATATATATATATATACATATATATATATTAATCGGGTCTATACGATTTAAATGTTGGGTTGATTTGGATTAATCCCAGATTAACTAAAGAATCGAACCAATATTATCAGTTCACTTTTTTTGAGACTCAGAGCCAAACTAATTACTTATAAAAATCGAACCAACCCAATCCATAGAAGTCGAATTGGTTTGATTTTTAAATTTTTCGAATCTTTTGTGCACCTCTAATCACAATCACTTTTTTTTTTTTTTTTTTTTACAAATTTATTTAGGCATGAGCAAGTTGTCTCTTCTATTTGAAATAATTACTTATTTGTTTATTTGATTTCATTTATTTTCGTGTTTAGTAAAAAAATTATTATTTAATTAAATTATTATATTTTTGATTTCTCTCATCGAGACGTGCTAAAAAAGTATGTCAAAATAAATTAATAAGTCAAATTTTATGTTACTTATTTTTATTTTTAGTGGACTTTTTTATTTTTTGAATTTATCTCATTGAGCCAATTCAAAAAAGTATTATAATCTAGTCAAAAAATTTAAAAAAAATATTTGAAAAAAACAAAAATAAATAAAATTCTCAAACATTTAACCCGAACACGAATTATTTTGTAGGGTGATTTAGACAAATCCTCACTGGTTGGGAATTCAGTAAAAGTTATTAGTTATTACAATGGGCCATAGACCAAAGAGTGGTGGAAGAAAATAAAATCCAAAGCTCCTTTTTGTTGACTTTATCACCCAACTCCTCATTGTCACAAGCAAGTTTGAAACGAGGGATTATCAGGCCATGTTTATTTGGACGAATTATTAATTTATTTAAATTATTAATTCGTTTGAATTATTAGTTTGAAATATAATTTAATACCGTGTTTGTTAAGTTTTCGAACTAATAGTTCGAGCGGACTATTAATCCGTCAAATGAGAGATAACTAGTGAAGAGGAGGTGTGTGATTAAAAAGGCTTGAATTAAGGAGTGAATTTAAAAATAATAAAAAAATATTAAAATATTAAAATAAATAACATAAAATTTAATTTATTAATTTATTTAAGTTAATTTTAAAATAAATTATTTTACTACAAGAGTAAATCAGTATCTAGTTCATTATTTAATCATACTCAATTCAAACACAAAAAAATTAATACCAGCTTATTACTAATTCCCTCACTATTAATCCAATCCAATTAAATCTGAATTATCAAACCAGCCCATAAAAATTAAATTAAGAAACAGGCTCACAAATTAGACTTCGTTTAATGAGATTAGTTATTTCATATTTATATAGCTGAGTTGTGACTAATAATTAGGTAGATAAGAAATTAATTTATTTTATTTATGGTATTAATAATATTATTAATAATACAAAATTCTTCTTTGGTATTATTAATAGCAGATTCTATATTATCTTTACTCATTTTTTTTTTTTGATATTATAAAAAATATGTTGAATCCACAGTATAATTTATTCTTTCTATCCTATTTAATACCATCTGAAATACCAAATGAGTCCGAAGGGTATTTGACTGAATGATAAAAATATTAAATATTTAACTTCAAATTTAAGCATCTAATAATTTTAAAAATAAAGAACTCAACCTATGTTTCGACAAGCTTTTTAAAGGTTTTTTCTTCCTTTTTTTAGTCTTTTATTTTATTTTATGGTCCTGTTTTTTTTTTTTGGGTCTGTCTAGATGAAAACGAATTTCAAATATCATTGTTTTGGTTAAAATTAATTTTTTTTATTAAAGACAAAAAAAAAGGTCTTCTAAAAATTTGAAAATAGCTTTTTTTTTTTTTTTCATCTTATCCAATTTTTTTAATTTTTTTTAATTTTTTTATTCCCAATGCGGAGTGAAATCTAAAAAGTTTACTTATTTAAGCTAACATTTAAAACTTTCAATGAAAAAAAATCTCAAATCAATTACTGCTATAGAAATTACTATTAAGAGGTATTTGGCAAAGCTATTATTGATAGCTTTTTATTTTTTGTTATTAATTTTAATTATAAATTATAAGTTATTTTAAGCACTTATAATTTCTGCTACAATTTATAAATATTTTTCTTTTATTTCAGCTACAAGTCACAATTTTTATCAAACACTCACAATTTTTGTTATAAATTACAATTTATAAGTTACCAATTTTAGCAATGTCAAACATCACCTAAATATTTTTTTTAAAAAAGGTTTAGAATATTAAGGGGGTGTTTGGTTGAGTTTTTTGAACTAATTTTTTGCTTTCTACTATTAATTTTAGTAATAAGTTACAATATTTTCTAAACACTCACAATTTTTATTACAAATTATATTTTTTTTTAATTTTAACTACAAATTAACATATTTACCAAACACTCATAATTTTTACTACATGTTATAATATTTAAAATATTTGTTTTCAGCACCGCCAAACAACTGAAATAAGTCTCATGTCATAATTTTTTTATGTAATTAATAATATTTTCCTTAACACCAATTGATTTGAAATTTTCTCTACCCCATATTCACCCTATTTTCCGAGCCATTTTTGCCCTTTTTTTTTTCATAAGCAACAAGAAGGGTTGAGCACCTTTTACATTCAGGTTTCGTTTGGCCCACATCCATTTTTTAGTTTTTTACTCCTTTTTGGGCTTCTAAGTCAAAAATCCAAAAGAAAAAAAGTTGGTATATTTGATTTTCTAATTTTTAAGCTAATTTTTTTAAATAGCTTTTAATTCAACGTCGTTTTGACAATAATGATTCTTTTGACTTTTTTGATTTCAAAATGTTAATTTTGTCCTTCGGAAAGGATAATCTTGTCTTTTACGAAGATTTCAACCAAAAAAAATTAAAAGTTGATTTGTTGACCTTTTTTATCCAATCAAGCCTAAAAAAAAATCACAAAGACTTCGTTTTAGCCATTTACAAATGGGTTTTTTTATTTTTTATTTTTGGTGAGGGTAATTGGAGGTGAGTTAGATCATCTCCAACCCATTATTCATATATACTTCAATTCAAAGTTTAAATTCATTCCCAATTTGAGAGAATTAATTTTGACACTCTAAATATAAAGTATTAAAATAAGATAGAGAATCATTCTTTAAATATAAAAAATAAACATTTTATTCATCAAATGAGTAAAATTTTTAATTTTTACATTTATTTTTAATAAATTTAATATTATTACAAAGATATTTACAATACTTTTAAAAAGAGACCACTATTAAATATATTTTAATAAATTTTTTAAAAAATAATAATTTGCGTATTAGAGTTTTAAAAGAGAAATAAATAATGTTGAAAAAATAGAGAAAGAAATAGAGAGTAATGTGGTTGGAGTTGGCATAAGTAGGATAGTTTTCTATAATTACTTTTTAAATAAAAAATATTATTTTGGTCCTCCTAAATAAAGTATTGGGTTGGAGATGTTGTCACACCTCAAACTTCAGGTCACTTAAAACGCTCAAAACAATTATACATAACAATCAACCCGATGTTATATTCTCAAGATAAAAGCATATATGCATTTCATATACTCGCTCAAAAGTTTACAAAACACGATTTCAACACTGAAAACATGTAACATACATCTCCTAAAAGAAACAGAAAGAAGATTACAAATCTTTCGCCCCATCGGCACCTTCGAATCAACCTATGTGACCGATACCTAAAAAATATTTCAAATCTCACACCGTGAGACAGAGCTCAGCAGAAACTAGACAAACATGAAATAGAAGCCAAACATGCTAGCAGAGTAATATGTACGTTACGACTCGTCTGAGCCTCAAAACAAGTTTGAAAACAGTTTTATATCACGACTCACTAGAGCCTTGAAAATAGTTTGAAAACGATTTTGTGTACATATAAATATGCTATATGTTTCACATGCAAAGATCGACTCATACGAGCCCCGACTCTCACGAGCTCACATGCAACACAGTTATATACATCGACTTACACGAGCCTCAAAGGTAACAGGTATATGTATGCAGCACAGGTATACATATCTATATCGACTCTCATAAGCCCCAACAACAGTTCTACAATATCACGTTGATACACACCCGTCTCAAGGATTTCTCAGACTTTCACTGAAGGACCACCGCCCTATCTACTACACAGTTAACCAGAGTTAACCTATGCAACACATGCAACTCATGCGACACACGTCACCCACATAATGCACTACGTGCAATAGTCACCACACAACACACGCCACCTACACGACGCAACAAATGCATCCTGCACAACACACCACGTGCAACACACGCAACACATGCCTCTCCAGGACCTCTTTTTCGTTCTTCAGATATCTGCACATAGATGCAACGTTAAGGCCACTTTTTCGTCCCTCCGATTCCCATGCACACACACATGCATTGTTAACCAAAGTTAACATATATCGAACCACTTTTTCGTTCACATCACTATATACACACACATGTAAATAAAATCAAAGTTTTAGATATAGCAAGACCACATATCCGTCCTACAATATGTATGAATAAAATTAGAGTTTTAAATGCATAAAATCACGTAAAACACTACGTTTCACATAACAGCACCACTCGCCACATAACCATTACGACATCACATGCCACACACCCAATACGACATCACATGTCACACAACCGACGTTCATTCACCTGGACGACCCGTCCCCTCACCCGGACAACCAACAACCTTCAAAAAAAACCTAACCCGAAGACCAACCCCAAACCTCCCACAACACGATTTTTATAAACATTTTCCAAAAATATAATTGTTAAGATCAAGCGTTTACCATCTCATCAAAACCCGCAGGTAGTGGTAAAGGCGCAACTTTATTTTCTTATACTCATGGCAGCGCAAAATCCCGCGTCTATACGTGCTGCGGGTGAGGCTAAGGGGCTTCGCAGTGCACACGTGACGCACCGACAGGATGGGCTGTCAAGCACCAATAACACGTGGAGGGAGACCCCCCACGTACTAGCGAGTCCCTTAAGGGAGATTCTGGCCCCCCATAAAGTCAACAATCCCCCCCAGAAACTACCATGGGGAGACTCGAACCTGCAACCTTGCTCTGATACCAATTGTTAGAATCAAGCACTTACCATCTCACCAAAACCCGCAGGTAGTGGTAAAGGCACAACTGTATTTTCTTATACTCATAGCAGCGCAAGGCCCCACATCTATACGTGCTGTGGGTGGGGCTAAGGGGATTCGCAGTACACACGTGGCGCACCGGTAGGATGGGCTGTTAAGCACCAATAACACGTGGAGGGAGACCCCCCACGTACTAGCGAGTCCCTTAAGGGAGATTCTGACCCCCATAAAACCAACAATAATCTTTTTCCAAAATCTCCTTTTTAGAAAAAGAACCTCGGACTCCAACATGTCCCGCACTCAACAATGAACAAACACCACGTACACAACCGTGCACCAACACCCCGCTTCTAACCATGCACCAAAACCTCGCATCTAACCATGCACCAAAATCTCACATCTAACCATGCACGTCAACCCCGAGAATGACAAAAAAACCCGAGCAACTCCCGAGGCCACCACACGACTCTTAAGGTCACAACACGATCAACCTCAACAAGAAACGACCCACACCCTTCTTCATGGATTCAATCGACAAAATTCCATAATTCCATCAACCGAAAAGCCACAAGAGGAGAGCCAGTCGATTGAACCCTATAATTCAATTGACCGAAAAGCCACAACACAACCACCCAAACAACAGAACGCCCGCACACAGGACATCAGTCGACTGCAACCCCACCCAGTCGACCAAAAAGAGCTACTGAAATTTTGCAAAATTCTCCCAAAACGCAGGTCAGTCGACTGACTTCCTAGTCCTGTCGACTGAACTCTCTCACTGTCAATCCAGTCAACTGAACCACCTAACTCAATCGACTGACCCACGGCGGACACTGACTCTGGGCTACGAAAACCACCATCTCAACCCCAAAATAAAGCCTCCAAACTCTCTTTTCAACTCTCTCGGACATACCCAAGCCCTCAACTACCACAACACCTTGAAAGGAACATTCAAAACCCGATTCCATCCAACTGAAATCAACCAAAAATAATTTTGAACCAAAACCTAACTTTTGAAACGAAAATCAATTTTTCTTGCATTTTTAACTGGTAAAAATACATACGATTACACGTAGCACCCTTATAAGATATGAGAGTCTAGGATTCTACCTCGTTGAGTCAAAAACTCGACGTCTCGAACCATGTGCAAAAACAAATTTCATCAGAACAAAATTATGTTCGGATGAAAGCGTTGCCTACCATGAGGATACTAGGGATCGGCTGTCTGATCGTCAAAAATCGAGTCCTAAGCCCCCAAGAAGTTAGAGAGAAGGCAGAGCTTCTAAGATTTTCAAAAGCTTGAGAGAGAAATTTTGTTTTGAAAATATCTAAGGTTAGATATCTATAGGCTCCCCCGAAAATATCTTTTTTTTTTTGAAATACGCATCATAACACCCAATGGCTGCGGGAACCAACCTCACATGTATATCTAAGCCCGATCATGCACAAAACGCATATAAACATGCTGTAACAAAAACGGTACATATACGTAAAAAAAAGTCAAAAAAAAAGAGTCAGGGTCTCAGAGATGTTCGTAGTTGGTGAGAAATGTTGGGATTTAATTACTAATTTTTAAATATAATTTAAAGTAAATATTTATGTACAAAAATAGGAAAAATAATTAACATTGATAACTTACATGGTTTAGTCCACATTGGTTTACGTCAATGAGTGAAAAAAAAACATTCAAGCACGTTATATGTAAAATAGTACAGTCACTTGTTTCTCTCTACTAGCTATGTATGCTTCTTTATCTTTCTCACACCTTAGCCCTAAAATTAACACAAGTTTTCTATTTATATACATACCATGAAAATCTTAAATTATAAGTTTATAAAATTATAAATTCTATATAAATTGAATTTTGTACGGGGGTGCCCCGTAAATTATATTTATTTCATGAGTTGAACCTAGCTCGATCGCGTGGTCTCGCTGGCTGTCCTTCAAAAGCAAGACACAAACGTGAGCTACCCGGCGGCGCCTCGTCGGATGCTACTCCGATGGTTAAGTTAGGAAAGATTTTTCAAACTAAGTACTGTTGATGGCAAAAAAAAATACGAATCACCTCTTTTGTTGGCTCTCATCCTCTTTTTATAGTGTGGGAACTTAGCTTACTTTCTTCAATCTCATGATTGTTTTTCTTGCCACAAGTCCTCTCAAAATCAGCTCCGCATCCTCTGTCTCCGCCTGACCTTGATTGCTGTCCCATCACAATCACATCATCATTAAAGATACGAGTTCGGTCGTCCCTTGGGCCGAACTCTTCACACCGGGTACTCCCCTCGAGGTTGCAGGGCGCTCGATGACAATGGCACCCGGTCTAGTCGCATTTAATGCTGCTCCGACCATGGTCACATCGTATTAAATGCGATGTTAGAGAAGATAATGCGACGGAAGGCCGAATTGTTGACCTATGAGAGGTAGGCCGCACGCATGGGCCGAAGTCGATCCAATGATTCGGCCTCTCAGACCCCCGACGCTTTTAACAAGTCTGGATTCGGTTCTAGACCCATTCACCCTCATTTGCCCTTCAGCTCCTCTCTTGCTCCGCATGAGAGGAACTGACGAATTTAGCCGCCGCTGTCGCCGTTGCTTTTAATGCAACTTTTATATTTATTTCACATTGCCACGAGTCGGAGCAGGGCTGGCTTGTTTGAAGCGTTTTGCCCCTTTTCGAGGACGTAATGATTCTTCTTACCTTTCCAAAGCGCCTATTGGCGCTTCGGTGTCTCAGGCCTATAAATGAGGCTTTTGGCCTCTTTTCTATTCATTTCTCCAACTCGCATCATCTACATCTCCCCTTTCTTTTTCCCTCTCATTTCTCCGAGCATTGTCACTTCCCGCCAGTAACCTGCATCGCTGCTGCTATTGCATTCGTCGACGCCGTCGTTGATCCTTCTCTCAAACTGAGCAAACCATCGGAGGTATATTTTTCATTCTGTAAGTGTTTCCTTTTTCTTTCTTCCTTTTTGCTCTCTCCATTCGTGAAAGAGGTGAACACCCCCTCTGCCTTGGCCGCTTTTAGGGCCAGGTACCGAATTCCACCTTCAGTAACTCTCAATTACTGCGATCCGGACGGCTTCGGATCTCCTTTTTGCCCAAGGGGCAACAAGGTAGAGTTTCCCATCGCCGCCATCGTCGAGGCCGGAGTCCGATTTTCGGTGGATCCCTTACTCAGGGAGATGCTGGCCACGTGCCGCCTCATACCCCGACAAGTCTCAATGAACTTCTTCAGTGTGGTGATGGGAGTGGCCGAGATCAACCGTCGATATGGGTTGAATCTCGACATCCCTGAAATTTTTTATTGCTATACCTTAGCCCACTACGACCGCACCTATTATCTCCACCAAAGGAGTGCGGCCCAGCAAATGGACCACAACTTCCCGGACATGGACAAGCACGGAGATGACCTGATCCTGGTTGGTGGAGATTTCAAATTTCAAACCAACCATGCTGGACTTGCTGGTCGCTCCATTCCAAGGATCCCAGGGAGTCCAGGTTGGTTCGGCCCATTTACTATTTCCTTTTACTCATTGCTCCATTTATGTTATCTACCGTTCTCATGAGTTTTTGTTTCCTCTTTGCAGCGGCCACTCTTGCCAGACAGAAGAAGAGGCAAGCCATCTTTGGTGAGGTGCAGCGCTGCATCAACATCCGCAAAACCCGCTCGGCTCTAGATTTACTTGGCTATACGCCAAGCTATCGCCGGGTGATCCATCCCAGAGGAGCTTGGCATCAAGATCTGCCGTCTCCCCCCAACCAGGATCGCCACCCAAACTCGTATAAGAAGGAAGAGAAGAAGAAACCATACCGAGAGAAAGAACCTTCAACCTTCGCGCTTCGTTCTCAAGAGGGGGGCTACAAGCACATCCGCCAGGCCCACCGTCCGCATATTAGCTTCATCTCCCATTCTTCCATCTTTGCCGGCTCCGCTGATTCCTCCACCTTCAGCCCAGACCTCCATTCCTAAGGCGGAAGCTTCTCGCCCAATCAGGTCGAGCTTCTTACCTCCACCTGAGGAGGCACGCCCTATCCAACGCCGTCGTTTGGTGCGAGGCAACGTGGTTCCTCTCATAGAAGGAGCTCCCACTGAGGTAGGACATGCCATGGCTCCTACTCTGTGGCTCCCTGAATTTACTGTTCAGGGACGCCCGTCAATGTGTCCGACTCCTCTAAGTCGGGCACGGTGGCCCAAAACCTGGCCAGAGGCGTTGCCCTCCCTCTAGACGTCGCTGATCACTCCGAGCTTTCCCTGCCCAATCTGTTTGACCGAGTTTATCAACTCGGAGTTGGGATAAGCGCTTACATTTCTCAATCTCTTTAATACTTTTCTGTGTCATAGAGTTCAGCTGACATTCCAATATATGTGGTTTATTTTTTACAGCAACTTCAGGTTATCACTGTTCTGCACGACCGATACGCCGAACTGTCCAGGGAGACCAAGAGGCTGGGCAAGGCTCTCACGCTATCTCTGCAGCAAGTGAAAGACTTGGAAGAAGACCAGGCTTGTAGCGCCTCGGCCCTGCAAGGCATGAAGGCCAGATTGAAGGCCTCCCAAGAAGAAGAGAAAAAGGAAAAGGGCGCCGCTTTGGTCATGTCTACTGCCAATGCTGAACTGTGGTCCCTCCTTGCAACTGCTCAGGTTGAAACTCAAACCCAGAGGAAAATAGCAGCTGATTTGGAGGCGGAGAGGGCCGAACGTGATGACCAGCTTTGGCAAAAAGGCTGGAATGAGTACGGGGCCCATCTCTCCAAGGAGGTCCTGGCACTGAAGGCCGAACTATTGGCCATTGGTTACAAATAAGCTCTAGAACGCCCTGGAGTTCCTTTGGACTCCCCCTTTTGGAGTGAGCCACCAACAGACGTTGATGCCGAAGCAGCCGCAGCTGAGCAGATAGCTGAAACAGAAGCGACGGAGCATGATGTTCCGCCGAATCCCCCATTCCTCGAACTGGTGATCTCTAGGATACCGCCGCCAGTCGACATGCTTTTGCTGGGGCAAAGATCGTGGAGATCCCCGACGACTGTCGCGAGGGGGAGCAAGGAGGAGCTGAGCCAGAGGTGGTAGACGAGGGTCAGGCATGATTGCCTTTGTTGTTTTTTTTTTCTTTTTCTCTGGGAGTGCCGGCTATTTTCACCTTGTTAGGCCGCACTCTCCACAATGTACTGTTTTATTAATTGAATGAAATCCTTATTTTTATAAGAGATTCGCTCCATTATCGTTCATTTACTTTTACTGTGATCTGCTTGTGGGTTCATGCACAGGCCGAACTGGCCTTCGCCTGGGGTTGTGAGAAATCCTATGAGTTATTCCAACTCGTGAGAGGATGTTCTATCCTAAGATCGAACTGGCCTTCGCTTGGGGTTGTAAGAAACCCTGGGGTTATTCCCACTCCGGAGAGGATGTTCTATCCTCAGGCCGAACTGACCTTCGCTTGGGGTTGTTAGAAATCTTGGGAGTTGGAACTCCTGAGAGGATGTTCTATTCTCAGGCCGAACTGGCCTTCTCCTTGGGTTGTTAGAAACTCTGGGAGTTATTTCAACTCCTGAGAGGATGTTCTATCCTCAAGCCAAACTAGCCTTTGCCCAGGGTTGTTAGAAACCTTGGGAGTTATTCCAACTCATGAGAGGATGTTCTATCCTTAGGCCGAACTGGCCATCTGGAGTTGTTAAAAACCCTGAGAGTTATTCTAACTCCTGAGAGGATGTTCTATCCTCAGGCCGAACAAGCCTTCGGCTGGGGTTGTGAGAAACCCTGGGAGTTATTCCAACTCCTGAGAGGATGTTCTATTCTCAGGTTGAACTGGCCTTCTCCCGCTTTTGACGCGTTGCTTGCAAAACAGAACTTTTCATTTACTTTTTGCACGTTACATGTTATCCCATTCGTAAATGCCAAAACAAGAGTGACAGTTTAATGATAAAAAACCCTCAAATTGGCCGCATTCCATGGTCGAGGTACCTCATTTCCTTCTGCGTCCTCGAGGTAATAGGCTCCCTTGCCCACAACCGATCTCACCCTGTACGGTCCTTCCCAGCTCAGTCCCAGCTTCCCGTCCCCTGGCAATTTAGTGTTTCCCATCGCTTTTCTCAACATGAGGTCTCTAAGAATGAACTCTATCGGCCTTACCCTTTTGTTATAGTCCTTACTCATCTCCTGTCGATATGACCTGATCCCGAGAAGGGTTGCCTCTCTTCTTTCTTCCACTAGATCCAACTCCTTGGCCAACAGTTCATCATTTTGCTCCAGGTGAAAATCATCGATCCTCATTGTAGGGAGGTCGATCTCTAAGGGGATCACTGCCTCGGTACCATAGGCCATTGAATATGGAGTTTTCCCGATTGCTCTTCGCGACGTTATTCTATAAGCCCACAGTACGTAGGGGAGCTCCTCCACCCATCATCCTTTTGCCTTATCCAATCTTCTCTTGAGCCTGGTAAGAATTGTTTTGTTCGAAACCTCTGCTTGTCCATTACACTGTGGATATGCCGAAGTAGAATTATAGAACTCTATTTTTAGTTCGGCACAAAAGTGCCAAAAATAATTTCCCGTTGAATTGTGTCCCGTTGTCCGAAATGAGGGCGCATGGTATGCCGAATCTTGTGATGATGCTTTTCCAGATGAACCTTTTCATGTCTGTCTCCCTTATGATTGCAAGTGGTTCGGGCTCTATCCATTTGGTAAAGTAGTCAGTTGCCACCACTATGAACTTTTTGTTCCCGACCGCTCGGGGGAAAGGGTCCACTATATCCAACCCTCATTGCGCGAACGGCCAGGGGTTGGCCAACGAATTTAGTTTTCCTGTGGGCTGATGAATCAAAGGGAAAAAGAGCTGACATTTTTCGCACTTTTTCACATACTGTTGTGCGTCCTTTTGCATGTAGGGCCACCAATATCCTTGTGAAAGAGTCCTGTGGCCTAATGACCGGCCCCCCGTATGGCTTCCACATATTCCGTCGTGGATTTCATAGAGAAGGCCATCCACCAGGGTGGGATGCACACACAAAAGGTATGGTCCCATGTAGGAATGTCGGTACAACTTATTGGTTTGAGAGAGCCAAAAACGAGGTACTTGTAGCCTGATCTTGTGAGCCTCCTTCTTCTCGGTCAGCAGTATACCACCCTTTATAAATGAAATAATGGGATCCAACCAAGATGGTGACTGCATCGTTGGAAGGACCTCACATCCTTCGTGTGCATCACAAATGCTCGACTTTGGGAGGAATTACACCACCACTGTCCTTTCTCCACTCCCTACCGTAGTCGAAGCAAGATTGGCTAAACTATTGGCGTGACCGTTACTAGCTTGGCTTATTTGTTGAATCTTGATCGTTGCGAAGTGTCTCACGACCTCTTTAGCCTTTTGGAGATATTTGGTCATTCTTTCATCCTTCGGTTCATATCCACCATTCAACTGGTCAACCAAAAGTTGAGAATTGCTGAAGACTTTCAATGTCGTGACTCCTAGTTTTGTTGTTGTTCTTAGCCTTGCTATCAATGCCTCATACTCGGCTTCATTGTTCGTAGCGAAAAAACCGAGCTGTAATGCCTGTTCAATTACCAGGCCATCCGGAGACGTAAGGACCATCCCCACTCCAGATCCTCGGCTATTGGAGGCCCCATTTACATGCAGACCCCATAGCCCCTCTGGGTTGGGAGATTCGAAGAGTTCGGCCATCCCATGCTCTTCGGCCTCCTTTCTTACAAATTCGGCGATGAAGTCGGCTAGTACTTGGGCTTTAACCGCGGTTCTTGGTTGAAAGGAGACGTCATGCTCTCCCAATTTCACGGCCCACTTGGTCATTCATCCAGTCAGGTCTGCCTTCAAGAACATGGCCTTTAATGGATATTTGTTGAGAACAACGATAGCATGAGCTTGGAAGTAATGCTATAGTTTTCGTGATGCAATCACAAGTACGTAAGCAAGCTTTTTCAACGGTAGGTACCTTGTCTCTGACCCCGAAAGCGTATTGCACTAACGGCATACGAGGATACCGCCAAATAGAGATACAAAACCTCTCCTTCTTTGGGTGTAGAAAGTAGGGGCGGGGAGGATAGGTATGTTTTTAACTCCGCCAGTGCCTAGTCGCACTCTTCGCTCCAGTAGAATTTTTCTCCCTTCTTTAGTGTCAAAAAGAACGATTTACAATTGTCGGGAGCTCGGCTGATAAACCTATTTAATGCAGTAGTCATCCCAGTCAACTTTTATACCTCCTTCATGGTGCTCAGCCTTTGAATTTCGAGGATGGCTGTAATTTGGTCTGGACAGGCTTTGATCCCTCAATTAGTGACTAAGAATTCGAGGAATTTTCCTGAACTGACCCTGAATGCGCATTTGGCTGCAATCAGGCGTAGGCGATGGACTTTCAAGATATCAAAGACCTTTTGGAGGTCGGCCAAATGATCCTCCTTTACCTTTTATTTTACCACCATGTCGTCCATATAGGCCTCCATTGTTGTCCCTAAGACCTCGGCAAACATCTTCGTAATCATTCTCTAGAAGGTCGCCCCGGCATTTTTGAGGTCGAACAGTATCACCTCGTAATAGTAGGTACCTCTGGGGGTGATAAGCGCAGTCTTCTCTTGGTCTTGATGATCCAAAGCGATCTGATGGTATCCCCTGTATGCATCTAAAAAACTCATGCGTTGATGTCCCACTGTCGCATCCACGAGTTGATTAATCTTTGGGAGGGAAAAGTATCTTTTGGGCAAGCCCTATTTAGGTTGGTAAAATATACACACACTTGCCATTTCCCACACTTTTTCTTGACTACTACAGTATTGGATAGCCACTCTAGATACTGAACCTCCCTGATTATCCTGCCTCCAACAACTTCCCGACCTCCTCTACTACCGCCTTAGTATGGTGCGGTACCAAGCGCTGTCCTCTTTGCTTCGCTGGCTTGAATGAAGGATCAGCATTTAATGCATGGGAGATGTAGGTGGGATCGACCACTGGCATTTTGTATGACCTCCATGCGAATACTTCTAAATTTCGTTGTAGCACTTTGAGCAACTCCTCCTTTTCTTGTTCAGCCATTGTAGAGCCAACCAGGAAAAACCTTTCCTCCTTATCTTGATCAACTCTAATCGTCTCGAGCTCTTCTACGGCTTTGTTTTGGGCTTCCACTCCAACGTCTTATAGGGCGGGAATCTCGGTCACTTCAACGATTTTCACTACGTCAGCTCGCTGTTCCGTTTTCAAGGCCACCACGAAACAATGCTTGGAGACGACCTGGTCTTCATACACAAGCTCTACTCCCTTTTAATGGGAAACTTCAGCACCTGATGGTATGTCGAGGGGACGGTTTTCAACTCATGCAACCATGGTTGGCCCATAATGGCGTTGTAGGCTGGCGGAGCATCCACTACTAAGAAACTTGTCAGGAGTTCGATTGTCCACACTTTCACCGACACAGTAACCTTGCCCAAGGGCCAAACCAGTTGGGAATTGAAACTAACGAGCGGTGTGCTTGATGGGTGCAGGTCTTTATTGTGAAGACCGAGCTTCTGAAAGAGATCGTAATACATTATTTCCACTAAACTCCCTTGGTCAACTAATACCCGTTTTACTCCAAAATTCAAGAGAGACAAGGATATCACCAGGGCGTCGTTGTGAGGGTGACGTCTCCATGACGTCTGACCTAGTTCGTTTCCCTATTCCCACCTCTACTTTAGTACTTTAGCCATATGCCTCAGCCTTCTCTGCTGGACTCGCAATGAATGCTTCGGCTCTGCCCTAGTCAATCCATGAATTACGTTAATGACACCACGATTTACTCGCCTATTCAGGGGATCGGTTCTTGTCATGGTGGGGGATCTTTGGCCTTTCGTTCCTTTCAAAAACTCTTTGAGATGCCCCTGTCACACTAGATCTTCCAAATACTTTTTAAATGCCCGACAATCTTTGGTCTTCTGACTTCATTCTCAGTGATAGGAACACCTCCATTTGATGCCCCTGTCTATCACGGACTGGATAACTGAATCGGGTAACCTCTCTGGCCATTGAAAATAGGGCCGGTCCCTGATCTGAGGTAAGATTTTGTGAATGAATTCCTTGAAGATGGCATGTACTGCTACTCTGGGATCCGTGCCTAACCGAATGGGTGTTTCAGGCAGTGCGGACCTCGACCGTTTGTTTATGTGCGATGGGCACGGCCTTCTCATCTTTACCGAACTACGCCGCTTCATCTTCTTTGGGCTCGGTCTTCTTTCTCTTATTTTTACTTCGGTCTCCATTCTCCCGACATCCTCTTCCACCCTTATGTACTGCTCCACTCGGCACATTAGGGCTGAGATATCCTTGGGTGGCTTCTTGGTAAGGGAACTTCTCAATTTGCTTCCTGGCTGAAGCCCATGCTTGAACGAGGCGACGGCCAACTCCTCGATGCAATTCTTGATATCATTGTAGACTTTCTAATATTTTCTCGTGTAATCCCGCAATGATTACCATTTTCCCTGCCGTAATGCCATAAGTGAGTTTATTTCTTTCGAAATCTATGTATTTGTAACGAATCTCGCTTCAAATCCTTTGTGCAAATCGTTCCAACTTGTCATAGACCGAGGTGGGAAAGAGTTAAACCACCGTAGTCCAGCTTTACCCAGACTGGACGGGAAAACCTTACACATAAGGGCGTCGTTTTCACTCCACAACGTCATCATTTGCCTGTAATGACTAATATGGGTGTGCGGGTCAGAACGACCATCATAAGATTTGAACCTCGGTAGAGAGAAACTCGGGGTGGATCAGTTCGATCTATTCGATCGGAGAAGGGCGTTGTAATTGCTCCTTCCCATACCTCACTCGGTTCGGTCGTGGTATAATATTCATATCTTTCTTCCTTGCGCCGTAGATCTTTATCTTGTTTGGTTTTCCTCGGTGTGTAGCTGCTTCTTTCTGTGCTTGATTCCGTTCCCCACTTGGTAGGCCTGGTGAATTCTTTGAGGATCTGCCCCACTTCTAGGTTAGCCACCTCCCTTCCTTCCCTCGTAGACGCTCTCGGTTCCCCAATTTGGGAACTTCCCAGGCGAGCCTGTTGATCCATCCCTTGACTCTTCAAGGTTGAACAGAGCCATAAGATCTCTTCTCCCATAGCTCGGAATGAGGCCTCTTGGGCTAAGTCGTGCTCAAGCGTTATGGCTAAACCATGGAGGGGGTTTTTGTCCTCCCTTCTTTGAGCTCTGCGCTCCTCCACAGCGCATGGTGTACCGTGCTCATCAAGTACTGTAGGCACCTTCGATGGCGTTGCCATGGACGTGCTGCAATCTGATTTTTACTGAGTTCCCACAGACGGCGCCAAATGTACGGGGGTGCCCCGTAAATTTTATTTGTTTGATAAGTTGAACCCTGCTCGATCGCGTGGTCCCGCTGGCTATCCTGCAAAAGCAAGACACAAACGTGAGCAACCCGGCAGCACCTCGCCGGATGCCACTCCGATGGTTAAGTTATGAAAGATTTTTCAGACTAAGTACTGTTAATGGTAAAAAAAAAATACGAATCACCTCTTTTGTTAGATCTCATCCTCTTTTTATAGTATGGGAACTTAGCCTACTTTCTTCAACCTCATAATTGTTTCCCTTGTCACGTGTCCCCTCAAAATCGGCTCCACCTCCTCTGTCTCCACCTGACACTGATTGTTGTCCCATCACAATCACATCATCATTAACAATACGAGTTCGATCGTCCCCTGGGCCGAACTCTTCACACCGGGTACTTCCCTCGAGGTTGCAGGGCGCTCGATGACGATGGCACCCTGTCTAGTCGCATTTAATGCTGCTATGACCATGGTCACATCGCATTAAATGCGATGTCAGATAAGATAATGCGACAGAAGACCGAACTGTCGACCTATGAGAGGTCGACCCCACGCATGGACCGAAGTCGATCCAATGACTCAGCCTCTCGAACCCCGACGCTTTTAACGGGTCTGGATTCAGGTCTAGACCAATTCCCCCTCAAATTTTTAGTGAGTTTATATTTCCATTCTAATGCAAGTATGCATATACCAAAATAATAATTATAATACGGAACTTATAAAATAGACGAGACTCCAGGCCGGGAATTTACAAATTGAAGTACTTATTATTGTTAAAACTGTAGTATTTTCTATTGTGATAAGAAGATAATTAAAAAAAATTGTTTGATTTGTTAAAATGTAGAAAAAAAAAAAGTCAAGAGTTTTAAATCCAACATAAGCCTTGGTTTTCCTACCGGTTTAAAGTCAGCTTAAAATTAATTTTTTAATTTTTATCTTAAAATTTTAAAAATAAAAAAGAACTCAAGTTTTTAGTCTATTTACTTTGAAGATTTTAAACTATTTTTCAACTCCCAATTCATTTAGGTTGAAGGGTAACCGTATAATTTTATATTGAACTTATTTAATTTTTTTAATTATTTAGAAGTCATTATTTTTTTAACTAAATTTTTTTAAAAATCTTTTATCTTTAAATCACTTAAAATAAAAAGAATCCAACTTGAAGCTTGGTTCGAACTGTAAGTTATCAGCCGCCGCCAAGCATTGACCAGAAAAGTCCACCAGACCACCGAGAAAGAGAGCTTATGAAATCTAAGCCAATCTAAAAAAAAAAAAGTCTGCAACAAAACTGTTTGAAGTCTTCTTTCTCTCTCTCTTCACCAGATCGTCGTCTTCGTCGTCGTCGTCTCTCCTTCTCTGCCATGGCGTTCAATCACAGAAAGTTGATCTCAGTTTCTTCCAGAATCAACACATCAATCTGCGACTGGTTTTGTGATCCAACACAAAACAAAGATGGCTACTGCCCAACCTCATGCATCGATAAGTGCAATTCAACTGGTCACCTTCCATTCCAATCTCAAATCCCACAGCCCGACCATCCCTCCACCGCCCCAAACCTACGTCACCCCCTCTCCATCTCTCTCTCCATTCTCGCCATCGCCTTCTTCCTCTTCTCTTCCTACACCGTCTACAACCACTTCAAGAATCGCCGGAGAAGAACACCGCCGCCGGATGTTGAAGAAACACGCGACGACTTTCTCGATGAAGATCGGGGGCCGGTTCTTGATCATCCGATCTGGTACATCCGGACCGTCGGTTTGCAACCGTCAATCATCGATTCGATAACTGTTTTTAGGTATAAGAGAGGCGACGGTCTTGTTGAATCGACGGAGTGTTCTGTTTGTTTGAACGAGTTTCAGGACGACGAGACGCTCAGGCTTTTGCCGAAGTGTAACCACGCCTTTCACCTTCCTTGTATCGATACTTGGCTCCGATCGCACACGAATTGCCCGATGTGCCGTGCCGGAATTGTCTCCGGTTTGCCGGCGCCGGCGCCCGAGCAGAGCCGTGGTGAATCGGTTGTCCTGGAGGAAGCTCCGGCGGTGGTTTCCGATGATACCGGCGGCGAATTCAGGAGGGAGAGAGAAGATAGGGATTGTGAATTGAGGAATAATGGAGGAAAGAGTCCAGAAACTTCAATAAGAAGATCGATTTCCATGGATTCTTTGTCTGCTTCAGTGATCGGAGCTGCCATTGCTAACGATCGATCGGTAAGAGAATTTGGTGAAAATTCAGGTGCCGAGTTGGTTGTGAACGAATCGAATGGGAGAATTGAAGCGAAGAAATTAGATGTAAATCGAAGCTTGATGAGATTAGTGAGTGATTGTTCTTCAATTGGGAGATCTTGGGGTTTACAGAGAGGGCAGGGTTTCATGAAGAGGTCGTTGTCTTGCGGCGGGAAAGTTTTGTGTTCTAGGATTACTCGGATCCGCCGGAACTCGCTTCTTCCTTCTTGAAACTTTTCATCATCTTTTGGTATCAATTTTCAGGTGAGAAATCTGCAAATTAAGATGTTTATGGAACTCTCAACAACCCTGAGAGTTTCCATTGGAGAGAGAGAGAGAGAGAGAGAGAGAGAGAGAGAGAGATATATATATATATATATATATATTTATATAGTAATACACAAACACTCGATTAATAAAGTGACTCATAAGACAAGGAAAATGTGGGGCTGATCCAAAAATGGTCATCAGCAAACCATGAATGCTTTCCTTTTATGCTGTCTATTGTTTGTTTTTTCCACAGTAATATTGATTAAAGATATGTTTTTATTCGAAACACTCAATTTTACATAATACATATGATGTGTTGATGCTTGGCAAAATATTTGAACTTTGTTAAAAAAATTCCATGAATGTGTAGTGTTCACGCTGAAAATCGTTCATGACTGTAATAATAATTTGTCATGACAATACATGTTTAATTTTGTGAATAATGTATCATACATAATTTTGGATTCAAACCGATTGTTTATAACTCGAAGCAACAAAATTACGTGGTTTGAAATTATTTTAACTAAATAGACTTCTACAAATATTTAAGTACTTGAAAGAAAGAGGAGAAATTTTAACGAAAATGAATTGGAAGTTTATACTTGGCTGAAATAAAAATACACTTAAAAGTGTTTGGAAAATGAGAAAATGAAATGTAGAACTTGAAAGGAAAAATTGTAAATATGAAATGGGAGATAAGAAAAATAAATAAAGTCGGATCTTGATGTTTTGATATATTGATGTGTCCTTCTATATTTACCTGTATGTTGTATGCTTTATTTATAGCTAAAAAATTAGTTATTATTCTCACTTTCTTGATTTTCTTCCCTATTGATCATAGTCTACTTTCATGCTTTGGCTTAATCTTAGTACACCACATGTCACATGCTCCATTTAAAGAAGCAACAAGTCCTTTTTATGTCAATGGTTCTAGCAATTGTCATCTGTCTTTTGTTTCATTTATGTTAACAACAAACTCCTTTATTTTTCTCTAACCTCCAGAAAAACCTTCTAAAAATGCCACATATTTCTTTAAGTTCAAATCACACTTTTTTACATGTGAACTATTTCTAAGAGATAATTATATATACCCATCAATCTCTTTATTATAAAAATATAATTAATAGTCATTAATCCTAAATATTTATGAAATAATATTCTTATGTAATGAGTCATCGTCTCATAAAATAAGAAATTTAGTTATTTAAAGATAACTAATTATTTTTTTCTTTACATCACGCAAATATTTTCTTTCATGGTTAATTATGGTCCAAACAGAATGACTTGTACAAATAAGAGTGCAGACATTAGTATAACGCGGGTGTGTTGATATGACCAAACTTCAAAAAGTAACGAATAAGATTAATGTATATTCGTAAAAAAAAAATATTTTTTATAAAGTTATAATGCATTAAAGGCCTCAATTAATGTGAATTTAAGTCAAATTCTTTGCTTAAAGTCATTTTATGCTAAATAAGAAAAAAAATCGTTTCGTAAATCGTATGGATGATTTTAAACTAAAAGGTAATAAGCTAAAAAATTTGGTTTAATATGGTTTTAAGTTAAAAGAGTTTTAAGTTAGAAAAAAATTATTATATTTTTTTAAATTTATTTTTATATAATTTTATTTTCAAACCACACTTTTGTTCACTTATTAGTGCATTTTGGTTTGTATGTAATGACTGTGACCTTTTTAATTATTATAAAGAATAAATGGATATTGAATTATAAAAAATAGATATGAATAAATGAATAATATTAATATACTATTACTGGATGCAAATGTATATTTCTCTATAAATGAATGAACACTTTTGTTACAAATAATGGAAGTGAATCATAAATGGATATTTAGATATAAATTAATTGATAAAAATATATTATTTTATATATATTTTATGTTGGCATCATTTATGTCGCTAAATCTATTATTGTTCTTATTTTTATGATTATTGTGAATCATAAAAGTATGTTTTTCTATAGTATTTAAGTCAGCAAATGTGCCGTCGCTAACAATTTGCGACAGTTGTGTGCCGTCGTTAAAACATTTTCCCCCATTTGCCATTGCAAAGCCAACGCAAATAGTGAAACAACTATTAGTGACGGCATAAAGCCGACGCAAAAAACTCTTTTTTTCCTTTTTTAGTTGTGGATTGCGCTCTTACAGTGGGATGACGCCGTTGGAACGGTAGCCTTTAGATATTAGTTTTTTTTTGGTGCTATCCGATGTATCAAAAAAATATATACGAGAATTTGTATTGCTTACTGTCCATTCAACCTTAACTGTGATAATATAAAACTCAAATTCTAAGTTCAAGTAAGTGTGATTTACCTTAATTTTATTTTAATGATTAAAATCGTTTATTTTGTAATTATTAATGTGTAAATTATTTATAAAGTATAAAATTTATCAAATATTATTACTTATTTAAGTAAGTTACATTTGTCTTGAAAAAATAAAAAATAAAAGGTGCTCAATTGGATTGATCAATTTTTTTTATACAACGTAAATAGTTTTATCAATTCGGAACTATTTGAATTCACCAATTCTGTTTATCATAGAGGGCTTCGTTTGGCAATTGATTTAAAATTAATTTTTCATTTTTTTATTTTAAGTTTTAAAAAAATCAAATGTCTAAAAATAATATTTTCTTTTTTCTATGTAGTAATTTAAATTCACTTTTTTTACGAAAATGAGTTTTTTTTTTTTAAAAAACAAAACTTTAAATCAGATTACAAAGGAAGCCTAGAAGTGGTGGATGTTTAAAAATGATTGGTGGTGGCATGGAGGTGATACAGAGTAGAGATCAGATGGGGGTGGAATGGGACCATTGAACACAGTAGATTAAACATGAAATGAAAGTGAACAATCTATTGGGAATCGTTTATTATCGTTAGCTATGATACCATTTATTGAGATTTTAAACATCAATCTCTGAACATGAATGGAAGTAAAAAATTATTGCACACACAAAATAAAAATCACACAAGAAGTTACATAGTTCGACAAAACATATTTACATTCACAAATGCGAAAGATAATTGATTAAAAAAATAAAATGTACAATCCACGTATGCACAGCAGAAGTGTGGTGGATCCATAACCTACACTTGTTGGAATTTTAAACATTAATCTCCGAACGTAAATAGAAGTAAAAAATTATTGCACACATCAAAAGAAAAATCATACAAGATTTACATGATTTAGTACAATCTGCCTACGTACACGGATACAAGAAATAATCTACTATAGTCGTAAAATGTACAATCCCGAAATAAAAAAATATCAAAAATCTTGACACCCACAATATGAGCCCTTGAAACAAATCCCGTTTTCCTACTCAAAAGTTACTTCCGTGTCCCTGGTATTTTTTTATCTCTTCCTACATTTTTTACCCATTGATTTACTCTCCACACAAAATAGTTAAAATTATTTCTTGTTTTATTTATAGACCAACTCTAAAAATCATAACCTCATATGATTATAAAATCCTACATGTATTAAATTTTTTATGAATTCATTACTATAGCTCAACCTAAATACATGTAAATAAAATACTAATTATATAAGATCGCATAATACAAAACATATACTCAACGCAATCAAACCACAAATTGAAATATGAAAAAACTTGAAGGGTATAAACATAATTGTGTTATATCTACTAAGTTATTTCACAAGTGGGTGCCCTTGTTATTGTCCATAATATTGTTGGAAAATTACACAAAATGACATATAGGTGCAATTACATACGAGAAGAAATAATCAAAAATTAAGCACACGATACAAAAATTTACGTGGTAAAGCAAATTATGCCTATGTCTATATGGCTCACACTTTGTACTATTCTTAAGAGTAATTTTGAGTTCAATAATGAATAATATAGCGGATAGGGTTTAGCATAAGATCTTTAAATAGATTGCCAAAAAAATACAAAAAATTCAGGCTAAATGCATAACAGTTTGCCATCAAAACCCAAGACTATCTTTGTTTGACTCATGAGGCCCTAGGCAGACAATTTGGTTCGGTGCCAAAGCTCTTCACTATTATTATGTTTCGTTAAGGCTGATTAGATGTTTGATTTCATTTATGGAGAATCGAGGTGCTAAAGTTCTTCACTATTAGTTTATTTCGTTAAGATTGACTAGATGTCCGATTTCATTTATGGAGAATCGAGCTAGCACAAGAGATATCAAGAAAAAAAACTATGCTCATTAAGAGCGAAAGTGATAAACTCAATTTATTCTCTATTAGTAATCGAGATGTATAAAAACAAAAAAGAAGTGAATCTCATGTTCCATTCTAATTTCTAATTTATAAATGCGTATATTACGATTGAGAGGGGGCAAATTGCAAATTGTTATAACAATGGGTAAAATTGGAGTTTAATTAAAAAAAATTGAAATAGAAGTTTTTCTTATGCCAACGGTGGCTCTGCCACTGCTTGTCACCCTTTCTCCTCACATCTTCTTCCAATCCTACTTGCTATGTAGGTGTAGATCTTACGATAACTTATGGGATTGGACGTCCAAATTGACTTTTTCAGTCAAATAAATAAATAAAAATAAAATACATTATTTGAAAAAAAAATTACAAATTAAAATTTTAAATTAAAATACAAATTTGTAGGAAGCCTCATTCAAATCTTCATTCCATTCATAAAGTTAAAATGAAGAACAAATATATAATCGTTATAACACTATCAACACATAAATTAAAAATAATTTTATCTTATGATATAAATTATTTTGCTATGAAATTGATAGAGCCTAAATTAAATTAAACATAAAGATCGATGATTGAATTAGTTAATCTTCACTAGTATAATATGAATAGTCATTTTATACGATAATTTGGATATAAACATAAAAAACAAAGTCAACTACCATTTTAGTATTTAAAATAAAATTTACCCCCCATAATATGAATTACTTGTGCTAGCTTGATTTATACTTTGGAAGGACTAGTATAAACTTAAATAATAAATTATATATATATATATATATATAATATTTAGAAATAATAATTGGACAAAATAGATGATGAACTCTTCTTTTTATTCACTATTTGATCACGATAGGAAAGAAAAAAAACATGAAAAC
>JAOTRH010440425.1:0-33043 GCA_034768845.1 Heliamphora exappendiculata
AAAAATGATACACATACATTGCTCATAAAGATTCTCATAAAATAAAAAATTAATTTTATTAAAATAAAATTAAATACAGAAAATATGATTTTTAGTATACCAACCCCAACACTTGACGTTTCTCTAAGGCTAAAACATAACAATTCACACTTAACTTGAAAAGCCCTTAGGTTAAAACATAATCCTAGCTGCCACACAACAAAACCTGTTCTGCGATGGGCCTCTTAAGTGGACCGCTGTCCACTCGAGTGGTCACTTGCCTGAGACCAACTACGTATAAGCCCGCTTGCGTGGACCTGTGGTCGTTTAAGCAGTTACTAGCCCGAGACCGACTATATGCAATTTAGCTTGAGCAGACCCATGGCTGCTCGAATGGTCACTAGCCAGAGAGCTCCTTCGGAAAACTAAAAAAATGGTCAATCCAGAATCACAATTTTTCTTCACACTTAACAAGTTCTTTGTTCAGTTTTCATTACACGTATCAACTTATAAAGCGTAGATCATACTTGACATATCAAATATAATTTCCAGTAATCAAACTTATGGAACAAACATAAGTTATTCCTCAACTTATCATAATACATCAACAAAAACACAACTCTTAGGCTTAACTAGGCAACCTAGGCTCAATTTGATTCATTCCAAGCCAATTCTTTTTGTGTTCTTGTTTTAGGTTCATTAGGAATGAAGAAAGAAATAATGTTTTTTATTGAAGAAGGGAAACATTATAAGAGTTTCTTACGTATCCTCTTAGATCTTGAAACTAGAAGGTGGATTTAGCGTTTAAACACTTGTTTTCTTTCCTCTCTTTCTTTTTGCTTCTTCCTTATCTTCCTTCTTCTCCTTCTTCTCCTTCTTCTTATTTCTCCCTCTTTCCCCTTTTCTTACTATAGCCAAAATTTCAAGAAGGGGTGAAAGGAGAGGTGGTCTTCTATTTATAGGGAAAAGCTAAGACCTTGGTTAACCTTACTTGAGTTTGGTTAACCTTGGATTTGGTTAATCTTTTAGGATAAGATGAAATTAGAAAGTAGACTAGGGGGATGTTTGTATAAAGATTTTTTTTAACCTTTGTAGGAAACTATTTTAACTTTTTGTGGTAGAAGTTAAAAGCTTTCAAGGGGGGACTAATAAAATACAACAAATAAACATGGCACAAATTAACAAGCAAACAAATAAACAAGTCACAAGTCCCTAAACAACCAAGCAACCAAACAAGGCACAAGTCCCTAGGTCCCCCCCCCCCCATTTTTTTTGAATAATTCCTTAAAAATTATTTTGTTTGTTTTATTGAAACGAAAGACAAAAGTTCTTAGGGTGGGCTTATTCTATTAAGCTTTAGGTTTAATCTTTGAACTTATTGTTATTGGGCTCAATATTTGGGCTTTAAATTTAATATTGGGCTTAGACTTGGACCTACCTATTTAACATTGGGGTAAGATAGTGTTAGACTTGGCCCATCTCACATTTGGGCTAAAAAAAACCTAAACGGCCAAATTGGTCTTTCTTAAGGAGGCTCGGTCCTAAAACTACGTCTTTCGATTTTGTGTCTCTATGTGAACATCAACTTGAGTCTTTTAACTTAATTCTTATTGCTTTCTCGATAACTTTGTGATTTAGAAACTGGGTCTTTAAAATCTATCTCCCTTAAACAATCGCGTCATAAAAATTGAGGTATACCTTCAATTCCGAACAAAATGGATGGTTGCCTCGCATTGTGTCATCTCTATCCTAAGTGTGACTCTCCACTCCATGATGGCGCCATAGGACTTTCACAAGTTGTATTGTATTTCCTCGCAAATTCTTTTTCATTCAGTCGGTGATCTCTATGAGTTATTTTTTGAAAGTAGCATTCTCGTCTAGTTTGACTTCCTCCCAATTGAGCACATGAGAAGAATCCACTAAATACTTTCGCATCACAAAAACAGGGAAAACATTATGCATTCCAGCAAATTGAGGTTGTAATACCACAAGGTAGGCCATCTCCCCTATTTGTTGTAATATTTCACAACTAAAATTCACATTTCTTTAGTTTAGCATACAACTTTTTATTTCTCAATGTCTGCAATACCATTCTTAAGTGCTGCTTATGTTCTTCACGACTTTTAGAATATATTAGTATATCATCAATAAACACTACAACAAATTCATCCAAGTATTGTTTGAAAATTTAGTTCATGAGGTCCATAAATACTGCAGGAACATTTGTAACTCCAAATGGCATAACCAAAAATTCATAATGTCCATACGTGGTTCAGAAAGTAGTTTTCTCCACATCCTCCACTCTAACTTCTCTAACTTTTAATTGGTGATAACCATATCTAAGATCAATCTTTGAAAAAGTTCGAGCATCATGAATTGATCAAACAAATCATCTATCCTTGTTAGAAGATACTTGTTTTTTATGGTGACCTTGTTCAACTCTTTATAATCAATACATAATCTAAGTGTCCCATCCTTCTTTTTAACAAATAATACTGGTGCACCCCATGAAGAAATACTCGGTCTAATAAACCCCTTATCAAGTAGTTCCTGAAGTTGTGTTTTCAATTCCTTCAATTCCATTGGAGACATTCTATAGGGAGTCTTATAAATAAGGTGTATTCCACGTATCACATCAATAGTGAATTATATTTCTCTATCCACCAATGTACCAGGCAAATCAACAGGAAATACATCTGCAAATTCTTTCACCACCGGAATAGTATCTATTCAAGAATTACAATTTTTGGTCTCAAGTACACTGCATAAGTAACCACGACAACCCTTTTTAAGGAGTCTACAAGCTTGCATGGCTGTAATAAGATATGGTGGAGGTACTACTCTGTTTCCTTCAAACACAAATTCAGATTGATTAGGAGGCCTAAACAAAACTTACTTCAATACACAATCTATGGTAGCACAATTCATGCCGACCAATCCATTCCCAAAATAACATCAAAGTGTTTAAGATCAATAAGTATTAGATCAACTGTCAAACTTGCACCCCCAATCACAATGTTACAATCTTTATATGCAGATACACATGTCATAGTATCGCCCGATGGCAAAGATACCAACAATATATAATCCAAAGGATCTAAATACTTATTCAACTTATGAGCAAATTGCACAGAGATAAAAGAGTGCGTAGATCCAGAGTCAATCAAAACATATGCAGGTTGCCCACAAACAAAAAATGTACCTGATACAATAGTGTTTGCAGCGTGAGTATCTCCAGGAACCAATGCAAATATTCTCCCTTTTCTCTAACCTTCCTTCTTTGCCACTTCTGGTTTATTCACAGACTTTTGTACTGAACTTGATGGACCAGGTCTTGTCATAGTACCACTTCTTTGCAATTTAGGGTAAGTCTTTTTCAATGCCCCATTTATCCACATTCATAACAAGCTGGAGAAACTTTTCGATAAGCACGCCAATGAACCATTTGACACATTGGACACACTCAAATGGCACTGTTAGTCTGTACAATTCCACTTGGAGTTTCTTTATTCAGTCTCTTACTTGGATTGAAAAACTGTCCCCTCTTTTATTCTGGTCCGTGCATCTTGTTTCATCTATCAACATTCTTCATTACTTCTTCCCCGTCTTTCTCTACTATTAGAGTTCTATCTACCACTTCTGAATATGTTGGCAATTTAAACAATCTTACTCTAGTTCAAAGATTTAACCTCAATCCACTTTCAAACTTTATGACCTTGAGATCTTCTATGGCTATTATGTGTGGTGCATAGCATGCCAACTCTATAAATTTGGCTTCATATTCTGCAAAGATCATTCCTGATTGAGCTAGCGTCATGAATTTCATGCTTTTATTGTTTGGAATTGAGTTGGGAAAGTACTTCTAATTGAAAATTTCTAGAAATTGGGCTCAATTTGTCACAATCTCTTCCTGTTTTTTTTTTGTAACCACCATCTATGAGCCTCTCCTTCAAAAGTACAAAAGGCATATAGGACTTTCAACTCCTCTATACATGGAAGAACAGGAAAAATTTTCTCTATCCCCATTATCCATGATTCAACTTTCAATGTGTCTATCCCACCATCAAAAGTTGGCGGTTTTATTTTCTGAAACTCTTTTATTCCAACTATCACTTCCCTCCACTGTTCTTGATTCTCCAGATTTACATTATGTTGACCATTCTAATTTTGCGGATGAATCACTTATGGTTGTGGAGCTAGATTAGGTTGAGAAGCCATATTCTGTTGATTGTTCTAATTTTGTTGTATTACTCCTAATATCCCTTCAAGAATCTGCTCCTTCCTTTCAATCCTTTCAAGGTTAGGCACAACTTTACTCTGATATCTCCTCATATTTGCTTATGCATACAAGTAATGTGTTAACACATGCGATAATATATTTATTCAATGCATACTAATATTTGTAATTGAACACATTGCATTCATAACATTATACACCTTTACACAAGTATCATTCAACTTATCACGTAAGTATACACCACGTTATCATGCATCATCAATGTATGATATGCGATCCTAGATTTCTTATCTACGTGTCATACCCATTAGCTCTGAGGAAATTGTGTGTAAACATTTAAAAACTATGCTCTGATACCACTTTTGTCATGACCAAAATCCACCCTTATAGGATTAAAGTTGAGACCAGCTAGTAGTTTTAAACTACCCAAGGTCATTCCATCCTTTAGTCGTGGTCCTCTATTAATAATTAAGGGGTAAAACATAATACAGCAGAACTTTAATAATAAAACCTATAAAATTATTTCCTTTTTCATTATGAATACTATTAGTCCTAAGCAACCCAAGATAGGGGTGAATTGAATTTTACAACAATAATAACTATTTTAAAAATCTTTTTCAAAACTTTTTAATTTCTTAAACAAATATAGCAAGAATATCAAAAAAATAAAGTAATAAAGAAATTAAAGAGGTTAGGGAGAAAAAAAATGAACCGAACACCAAGATTTATAGTGGTTCGGCTTTTTCCAAGCCTACGTCCACTCCTCAAGACTCCCCTTGAGAATTTTCACTAATATAGAATACTTCACGGGCGCATTCAAAGCCTTTTATAGCTTCAAGATGATCGTACGAAAATAACTCCCGTTTTCTTCTAATCACTCTTGAGCTCTTCTTTGAAGAGTATCACTCACTCACTCAAAGGATTAATGGTGACTTACTCTTAGGTATAACAAATGTAGTATTCAATGATTGGAAATAAATGAATACACAGAGATGAGATTTGGTTAGAGGAGTTAATGAGCAATTAATGCTATCTTGAAGTTTGAGCTTTTGATTTAAGCAATAGAATAGTGTCCAGATCTTCTAAGTTTCGAACATTAACTCCTTATATAGCCATCTAAAGTAAATGACCATTGGTGGGTTGGTGGAGGCAATTAATGCTCTGAAATTCAACCATTAGAACAAGAGCAAGATTTTAAATATGTTGCAGGGGTCAACTCAAACCATTTTGGGTCGACTCAAAAAGTCTAGGGTTTCATTCCTCAAGTGATTGTGTTGACTCATTTCTTTAATGGTGTCGACACAAATTCTGCATTTTCCTCACCCACACGATGGTGTCAACTCATGGAGCTTTTTGTGTTGACTCAATCATTACTTTAGTTTTTCAAGAGAGACCTTTGGTGTCGACTCATATCGCCTTTTGTGTTGACTTATTCTGTCTAGCAAAGCTACTGAAATTTTGGTGTCGACTCATCTTCGTTTTGGTGTCAACTCATAAAATTGCCGTCAGCCTCGGTAGTTTTAGAGTTGACTCATTTTGATCTGGCGTCGACTCAGAAAACTGCAGACGATCTCAATTTTTTTGGGGTCAACTCGAAGTCGTTTGGTGTCGACCCAAAAAGCTTGTTCCCGCAAGGAACCTTTTTGTCGACTCATTAACCTTTGGTGTCGACCCATTTGAGTTGAAGTCGGGAATTGTCTTGAACCTCTGGTGTCGACCCATTTAGATTTGGTGTTGACTCAAATTTCTCGAAGTTAGGAATTCGATGAATTACTTGGTGTCAACTCAAATTGCGTGGGTGTCGACCCAAAGCGAATCCCGCAAGGCTTGTGTAGGTGTCAACTCAAATTCGTTTTTTGTCGACTCATTTTGCTTAACTACCTGGATTCCGCTCCAATACTAAAGGTGTCGACCCAAACTAGTTTGGTGTCGACTTAAATGAGTTCCTGAAAACTTCTTAGAAAAATATGTTAAAGTGTCGACTCAATTTCTCAATGGTGTCGACACACTTGAGAATCTCAAGCGTACTTAGCCTTTAAGTGTCGACTCAAAATGTTCTTTGACATAACACAAAGTGTCAACCCATTTGATGCTGAAACCCATTTGATGCAAAGAGTCAGCACAAATGGCTTAAGGTGTCGACTCATTAGTCATATAGTGTCAACACTTACCTTTTTAGAAACAAATATATATATATAATCATTTTAAATCAATTTAATTAATAAAATGACTTATAAAAATCATCAAAATCTAATTAAAAAAGTTCTTGGACTAACAATCTCCCATTTTTTGATGATTACAACATTTTCTAGAAAACATTTAAAAGGATTTTGAACAAAGGTTCTCTCCTTATCTCTATACCTTAAACAAGATATGAATTTACAGCAATAAGGCATTCAACAACAGTGTAACATACATATGCAAGAGAATTTACAATTTAATTCAGAAGCATTCTGAATTTATTAAAACTTGTGCATTAACTCAAAGTGTTCAAGTGTTCAAGAGACTTAGCAAGCATATACATGTGCAATAATTTCAAGTCCCAAGTATCAAGTACATTTCATACATACACAGAGCATGATGACAGTTGATATGAAATTGAGATATGTCATTTCACGAACACAACAATTAAGTGTTAACCAAAAACAACCAACAGTTATAAAAAAAACTTAATGTTTCCACAACCATCATCACAAACACATAAAACAAGTAAGTAAATGTTTAACAATAACATCTTCTCCTTCAATCAAAACACAAACAACAACAAAATCTTTCTTTTCCCCTTCATTGCTTCTTCTGCCCTTTTGGAATCATCAAGATCAGATGTCGTCGAACTATTTCTTCTTTTACTTCTTGTCTTCGGCCTCTTTCCTTCGTTCATAAGCTCGTTCTTTGGAGGCTCTTTCTTTCTCAGATGTCTTCTCTTGTTCTTTAAGGGCTGCAAATGAGGCTGCCAAAGCTAAGTCGACCTCGCGCTTCAATCTTGCTTTCTCTTTTCTGCCTTCATTTTCTTAAGCTTAAACTGTTTGGCCTAAGCATCTTGAATCCATTTGAGATGGTCTTCTACCTTCCTGGTATTCTGTTGTACTGCAATGACAATGCCTTCATCATATTCCTTTTGGACTTTCCTGAGAATGGCAACATTAGCCTTCGCGATGGAGGCTACACTATCGTTCATGGTTTTGCTTATGGAAAGGCCAACATCGCATGCATTTTCAATTTTCCTTCTTAGAGTATGATTTGTTTTGTCTAGGTGTTTGACTTTATCAGAGATAAAAGACACCTTACAATCGATATCAAAAAGATCAGCATTAACTTTCGTTTGAAAGGATGCTACAGAAGAAGTCGTTCCCATGACAATGGAGACAAGCTCTGCAAACTCTTGAGATGAGGGACCAGGAGGAGGAGCAGATGAAGATACAACAGAAGGAGGAGGAGGAACAAAGGTGTAAGAGGAGCTGGGTACATTATGTCTGGTCTGGGGAGGAACAAGGGTACCAGAATCAAATGGGACAGGAGAATTGGCACGAACAGAGGGAGGAACATAGGTCCTGCAAAATGATGGTGGAATAGTAGAAGGAGATGCAAAATTTTCACGTTTAGTGGACCAAACTCCATCAATTTTTAAAATTTACATATGTTTCAAGGTGCTATGTCCATATGAGTCATGCTTTGAAAAGGGAATTCTCTTCTCGGTGGACAGAACAACACCAAAGTGCTGAAACACATGGGTCAAAAACATGGCATGAGGAAGGGATGAATTGGACTTAGAATGTGATTGCAACATGTCAAAGATGAAAGATAACCAAGGTCCAATTTCTTGCCTTCAAGGATACACCACATAATAAAAACATATATAAATGTCACATCACCAAATTTTCCAAATTAGGGGCAAAAAAATGTGATTTACAAAATGATGCAAAATTCTCATTTCGGGCTTTAGGGAGTTGGCCTCAAGAGATTTTGAAGGGTTAACCTCTTCGAGTTTAAAATTTTGTTTTACCGCATCATTAAAAGAGAAACCGTCAATGGTTCTCTTCTTCTTGTTGCAGGCAACAAATAATTGACCCTCAAGGAGACCGACAATCTCATTCAAGGTTTTACAAATCAAGTGAATGTCTACACCATTCACCCAAGTGGTGATGGTCATAATATTTGGGTCGGTGATTTTGAAATGAGTGTAGAATAATTTGACGAGTATAAGGTAATGGGGTTCTCGGATCTGGAGTAAGTTCATCCAATCGAGATCGAAGAACAACTCAGAAAATTTCATTTCTATTGAATTAAAAAACTAAAAATCAATAAACTGACCAAGGATAACCCTTCGGGTCGCAAAAGAAGCGCAGTAGATATTCTTGTACTTACTGAACTAGAACTTCAACACGGGTTCGATTAGAGTGCTGTTTGAAGGTCCGGCCTTGCTCGTCTTCTATTTCTTCTGGATCTTTTGTTTCTTTGCTGCTCTAGGGCTTAACGGCCCTTCGTTTGGGCATTTGTTGCCCTTACCCATTGTTCTTGCCGCCATTGTTGTTGAGGGAAGGAGGTGAAGAGATGAAGAGTGAGGGGAAGAGATGAAGAAGGTGGGAGGAGTCGACTCTAGGGTTCGTCGAAGAGACACGAAGAGGGAGGAGATGAACTGATGTTTTGAATGTGAACGGTTTTGAGCGCGAATGATGAAAGAGGGAAAAAACCGCTTATATATAAACTCTATGAATTGTGTAGACCCTAAATGCAATTGAGTCGACACTTTTCACGTGACATTGGGGGTGTTTAAAGATAGAAATTGTGTCGACACTTTTTACCAGGGTGTCGACACCTTCGACTCATTGAGTCGACACTGTTCTTAAACGAGTCAACCCAAATTTTATCGAGAGCAAGATAAACGAATTGAGTCGACACTATATAACTGGGGTTGACACTTTTAACAAAATGTGTCGATACTATATAGTTTTGAGTCAACTCTTTCACACATGTGTCGACCTTTTTTCTAATTGAGTCGACACTTTTCACATATCAAAATAAAGCATGAAAAGCATTGAACAGGCACGGTTAGTATGGCAAAGTAGCGTCAATTTGGAGCACATAGCATACCAAGTTCTCTTCTGATATAACGTAATCTTTCTTCATTTGAAGGTTTGGTGAATATATCAACAAGTTGGTAGTCGGTGCTTACAAATTTAAGTTTTATGTTGTCTTTTTAAACATAATCTCTAAAAAAGTGATGTCTAATCTCAATATGCTTTGCTCTTAAGTGTTGCATTCGGTTCTTAGATATGTTTATGGCACTAGTGTTATCACATTTAATGGAAATATGATCTAAACTTATACTATAATCTTTTAGTTGTTATTTCATCCAAAGAACCTGTGCACAATAGCTACCAGCTGCAATGTACTCAACCTCAGCTGTAGATAAGACTACTGAGTTCTGTTTCTTGCTAAGCTATGACATTAAAGAGTGTCCTAGGAATTAACATTTTCCACTTCTACTCTTCTTATCAATTTTACAACCGGAAAAATCTGCATCAGAATAACCAAATAACTCAAAGGCTATTCCTCCATAATAGAATAATCCTACGTTTTGTGTACCTAATAGGTATCTAAAGATACGCTTAACGGCAGTCACATGTGATTTTTTAGGATTAGCTTGAAATCTAGCACACATGCATACATTAAACATGATATCTGGTTTACTAGCAGTTAAATAGAGTAGGGAGCCATTCATACCTCTATATCGCTTTTTCTCTACTGCTTTACTATTTTCATCCTTGTCAAGCTTTATTGAAGGGCACATTGGGGTTCCCATAGGCTTTACCTTTTACATATCAATCCTCTTCAACAAATCTCTTGTGTACTTGGATTGGTTGATGAAATTTTCATCATGAGTTTGTTTAATTTGAAGTCCAAGGAAGTAATTGAGCTCACCCATCATGCGCATTTCAAATTCTCTCTGCATACACTTAGCAAAGTCTTTGCAAAGAGTTTCATTAATTGAGCCAAAGATAATATTATCTACATATATTTAGACAACAGGCATATCTTCTCCTTGAGACTTGATAAAAAGAGTTGTATTAATTTTTCCTCTTGAAAACTCATTTTCAATCAAGAATTTGCTAAGCATTTCATACCACGCTCTTGGTGCTTGTTTCAAACCAAAGAAAGCCTTGGTAAGTTTGTAAACATGGTTAAGAAAATTAAAATTTTCAACGCCAAGAGGTTGTTTCACAAAAACTTTTTCCGAAATAAAACTATTTAAAAAGGCACTCTTGACATTCATTTGATAGAGTTTAAAATTTTTAAAGCATGCAAAAACAAGCAACATCCTAATAGCTTCAAGCCTAGCCACAGGAGCAAAAGTCTCATCAAAATCGATGCATTCTTATTTATAGTAACGTTGGGCTACCAATCAAGCTTTGTTCCAAAGAACTTTTCTGTTCTCATTCATTTTATTTCTAAAAATCTATTTTGTACCGATGATGGAGTATTCCTTGAGTTTTGGGATTAAAGTCCAAACTTTGTTTCTTTTAAATTGGTTAAGCTCTTTTTGCATAGCCAAGGTCCAAAACTCATCGTTTTCAGCTTACTCAAAATATTTTAGTTCAGTCTGGGAAAGGAATGTTAAATTACCACAAACATTGTGTAGAGATGATCAAGTTTTAATACCTTGAGATGGGTCACCAATATGATCAAGTCTTTTGGATAACCTTAAGCATACCTCTATTCTTTAGGCAAATCTGAATGTTTAAGATTTGAAGCACCAGCAGCCTGTTGGACTTCATTTTATTGCTCATTTGTACCTTCCTCATGATTTGGTTCTTCTTGGTCCTTGATAAAGATGTCCTCAACACCCTTTCTATGTCAACCAAGTTATCATCACAAAATTTCTTGGAAGAACTGAGGTTAACTTCATCAAAAACATGTATAGATTCTTCAACAACTAGTGTTCTTTTGTTGAAAATTTTATAATCTTTACTAGATGTAGAATATCTAAGAAAGATACATTCATCAAATTTTGTATCGAACTTTCTTAAAAGTTCATTGTTGTTATTCAAAACAAAATATTTGCACCCAAAGTAGCGAAAATAACTGATATTAGATTTTCTTCCATTATATAGCTCATATGGAATTTTCTTGAGAAAAGCTCGAATCATAGCTCTGTTCACGATAAAACAAGCTGTGCTTACAATCTCGGCCCAAAAGTATCTTGGTAGATTATTCTCACATAGTATGGTTCTAGCCATTTCTTTCAAAATCCTATTCTTTCTCTCAACAACTTTATTTTGTTGAGGGATTATAGGAGCAGAGAAGTTATGGCCTATACCACTTTCGTCACAAAATTTTTCAAAATCTTTGTTTTTAAATTTTTTACCATGATCACTTCTGATACTTGAAATTTAAAAACCTTTCTCATTTTGAATTCTTCAAGACAGTTTTGCAAAAGAGGTAAAAGCTTCATCCTTATGAGATAAGAATAGTACCCAAGTGTATCTAGAGAAATCATCAACAATAAAGGCATATCTCTTGCTTCCAAGGCTAAGAGTCCTTGTAGGACCAAATAAGTCCATGTGCAATAGTTGTAAGGGTCTAGAAGTAAAAATCACATTTTTGGATTGAAAAGAACTTTTTACTTGTTTGCCTTGTTGACATGCATCACAAATTTTGACTTATTCAAATTTGATTTGAGGTGAACCAATCACTAATTTCTTTTTCTAAAAGTTTTGAAATCAAGTTCATGTGTGTATGTCCAAACCTTCTATGCCACAACCAACTATCGTCACTCAAGGCGGTTAAGCACTTGGTGTCATTTTTGAAAAGGTCATTTAGATTGAAAGTGTAAACATTTTTATACCTATGATCTTTAAAAATAACTTTTTTGTCAATTGAGTATTCAATAACACACTTAGCATGATCAAATACAACCTTATGGCCTTTATCACAAAATTAGCTTATGCTAAGAAGGTTATATTTTAAACCATCAACAAGCAAAATATTTTCAATAGAATGGGAAGGAATTTTACCAATACAGCCAATTCCTATGATTTTACCCTTTCTATTGTCACCAAATGTCACAAATTCACCAACTTTAGACTTTAGAGATGCAAACATTGATTTGTCAACTTTCATGTGTCTTGAACAGGTACTATCAAGATACCACATTCTTTCCTTAAATGAAGACTTGAGACATATCTGCAAAGAGAATCAATGTTTGAATTTTGGTATCCAAACTTTCTTGGGTCCTTTAGTGTTAATTCCATGTGGGTGTGCTCTCTTTGGAACCCAAACCCTTTTTATAGGTAAATTAAGAGATTTTCTTTGTAGATAGTGTGTGACAGTGTGTCTATGCTCATAACAATGAAAGCAAATTGTATTAGAGTGATTCAAGGATGCTTTAACAAAAATATTGTTTAAGAACTTTTGTTTTATCTAAGGCAGATATCCAATCCCAGCCTTATCAAAAACATATTTTTGCATACAAAGAAGTTTATCCAAGTTTTCTTTTTCAAGAGTAAAGTTATGGGCAATTTTTGTAAGGTCTTCAATATTTTCTTTTAAAATTTGGTTTTCATCATTTAAAGATAAAATCTATTTTAACAGTAAAAGTTTCTCTTCTTTTAAAGTTTCAATGTCACAGGATGAGGAAAAAACCAACTTTTTAAGAATGGAATTCTTAGTACTCATTTTTCTCAATTCATCATGTTAATCTTCAAATGCAATTTGAAGTTCATCTAAGGAAAATGGTTCATTAGTTACCACATCATCTTCTTTGGCCATGAGGCAAAGATTAGCAACTTTATTATCTTCTTTTTCATCCTCGAAGCTGCTATCATCACTCTCACCCCATGCAGCTAGCATAGCCTTCTTGAATCCCTTCTTGAAGTACTTCTTGAGTTGTGGATACTCGACTTTCACATGCCTAGACTTCTTGCATTCATAGCATATTATCTCATCTTTCTTGTGATCATTCTTGAATTTGCTAGACTCTCTCTTGAACTTGTTGCGTTCTCTTTTCTACCCATCTTTCTTAAAGAATCTTCTTCCTCATTGTTTCTTATGTCTAAGAAATCTTTTGAACTTTCTTGTTATGGGGACTAGATCTTAATTTTCATCACTAGTGGATTCTTCATCAGATTCTTCATCAAGAGTGGAGGACTTGAAGGCAATGCCCTTCTTCTTTTTGTTGTCATCTTCTTCATCCACCTTGATGTTCATCTCATAAGTCATGAATTTTGAAGTCCAACCGTTGGAACCAGTGCGAAATTTGAAATCTGTCGCAATTTGTCGCAAGGGTCGACTCAAACCATTTTGGGTCAACTCAAAAATTTTAGGGCTTGGTTCCTCAAGTGATTGTGTTGACTCATTCTTCAATGGTGTCGACACAAATTCTGCATCTTCCTCACCCACACGGTGGTGTCGACTCATGGAGTTTTTGGTGTCCACTCAATCATTACTTCAGTTTTCCAAAAGAGACCTTTGGTGTTTACTTATATCGTCTTTGGTGTCGACTCATTTTGTCAGACAAGTTACTAAAATTTTGGTGTCGACTCATCTTTATTTTTGTGTCGACTCGAAAAATTACAATCAGCCTCGGCAGTTTTAGAGTCGACTCATTTTGATCTGGTGTCGACTCAGAAAACTGCAGACGGTCTTAGTTGTTTTGGGGTCGACTCAAATTCGTTTGGTGTCGACCCAAAAAGCTTGTTCCCACAAGGAACCTTTGGTATCGACCCATTTGAGTTGGAGTCGGGATTTGTCTTGAACCTCTGGTGTCGACCTATTTATCTTTGGTGTCGACTCAAGTTTTTCGAAGTCAAAAATTCGATGGATTACTTGGTGTCGACTCAAATTGCGTTGGTGTCGACCCAAAGTGAATCCCGTATGGCTTGTGTAGGTGTTAACTCAAATTTGTTTTGTGTCGACTCATTTTGCTTAACTGCTTGAATTCCGGTCTAATACTAAAAGTGTCGACCCAAATTAGTTCGGTGTCGACTCAAATGAGTTCCTAAAAATATTTTAGAAAAATATGTTAAGGTGTCGACTCAATTTCTCAATGGTGTCGACACACTTGAGAGTTTCAAGCGTACTTAGCCTTTAGGTGTCGACTTAAATTTTCATTTGTGTCGACTCAAAATATTCTTTGATAAAACACAAAGTGTCAACCCATTTGATGCAAAAAGCCAACACAAATGGCTTAAGGTGTCAACTCATTAGTCATATAGTGTCAGCACTTACCTTTTTTAGAAACAAATATATATAATCATTTTAAATCAATTTAATTAAGAAAATAACTTATGAAAATTATCAAAATCAAATTAAAAAAGTTCTTAGGTTAATAAATACAATACAAAACTATTTTCATCAAAGCTGTGCATAAGTAAAATGATATAAAATTTTATTATATTAGATCACCATACAAAAGTTTTACAAGAGAAACTTTCATACAATACAAAGAAAAAGTCAAAAGAGTACACTAATAGCTCACAACACAATATACAAAGTTTTAAACGAAACTAGCTCTTAGGCAAGTCAACTTTATACATATGCACATCTCAAGCTTGGACAATTCTATACTTTATCACCGGAAAAGATGTGAAATTCAATGCTTAAGCTTAAAAGCTCGTGAATACTATATATCAAGGTTATAAAAGACTCATGGATATCTTTTGTCAAGCCTTCTTGCTAAATAATGCATATAAACCGAGCCAAGAACATTCCTGAGGACCAAAGTTCAAAGCATTGATAAATCCACTTTGATCATATTAATAAAGTATATAATATTTCAAATGATATATGATGTCATCACCACGGACCTATTTAGGAAGGACTATCAGGCCGACTCCAGCATCCTATCCTGTAGCCACAATTGGTGGTAAAAAGATTGAGACGTCTCATTATAGCACTACTGGTATATTTTCTTTCCCCTAGTAGTATGGGATAGCCGCGAATGACACTAATAAATCAAAACATGTACATTTTAGCTCAATGATATCCATGAAAGTATTGAAGAACATTTGATAAGGAACATACTATTTACATTGCAAACATTATCATTGAAAAGCATAATTTACAAATGTAATCAAGGTATAGTAGCACTCACCTCAAACACATGTTCTAAAGTTAATCCTTTCTTAATCAAGAGTTCCTACATGAAAAACATATATTATACTCATGGTAGAATGCACATAAGTCCACATTTTGAGGAAATTATAACAATTAGTGGATGTTATATTTCATCTAGGTCATTATCCCGTTTAGGACTTCATACAAGTACCTTAAAATCAACATATTTTTGGTTATGGCTGTCCGGATGTCCAAAACTAAAAGGCATGACAACACCTTTCCAAAAATTTTAAGCAGCCTTAATTCAACCTTTCAAACTCCGATTGGGCCAAAATTTGTGTCCAAATTAAAGCACCGAAACTCTAATTTTTAATGGTAGTGGTCTCATCATCTAATTTCAAAGATACAAAGAGTTAGGATGTAGAGACCCGGTCCCATTTTATTTTGAAAGGCTAATTAAAAACTTATTATAAAACTTCAGGTGAAAGATGGAAGCGGGTTTTATTATGTGAGAAAATTAAAATTCAATCATGATTATGATTGTTGACAAGGATTTTGAGCTTAGGTACGCACGAAAAGTAATTATTGTGAGTTTATTGAATGAGTCTTGAGGCGTCAGAATAAAATTTGAATTTCTATATTCTTTTTCCTTCCTTGGTATGCTGTCCAGAGAGGGACTTCTCGAGCAGTCTGTGTCGGGAAGAGACTTTAAGTTGCGGGTTGAGGTGTTAATCATTCATTCTATCCTCCTTCCTCTCTCTCTAAAATTAGAAAGAAAACCTAGGATTTGGTCTTGAAGATCCTTGGAGCCCTCCTCGTCCCTTTAGAAAGGATTCTTTCCCTCCCTTCCGAGTGAGCAACCGTTGGAGAGTGAAGATGCGCGTTGGAAGCTCCTCCTTAACCGCGCGATTTGAGATTGGATGGTTTGGAGCATACTAGGAGCTTGATACATGTTGATGGGACATCAACAAGGTCGGATCTATAACTATCTTCGAAGATTTGTTTGACATATGTTGTGTATTTCGAGTTTATACATGAAAATGTGGAAAAACTATGTTTTGAAAACCGTAAGTTATGATCTGAGGTTAAAGCATGTTAAATCTTGAGGGTTTTGATGATTTATAGTGTTTTTATCTAAATAATGTTGGAGGCAAGACTACCAAGATCTTTATTTTTGCAAACAATTATCTGAAAAAAATTAACTAAACGAGTAAACGTCAAAACGGACTCTAAATAAGACTTTTGATGACGAACGATCAAAATAAAATCCGTGCATCCGAAGTTAATTTTGAAGAATACCTTTTTACCAGTCGAATCCTCAACTACGATTTAAATCCCAGTTGAAGCTCCTGTCAGATCTTCTACTGTATTTCCTTACGCAATTCCCGGATATAGTGTGGGCTATAATTCTCTGAGAACTCGTACCGGCTAAACCTGGACAGTTTTAGTCTTAGAAGACAAGTTATGAAACTAGTTCAGCCTACCCGAATATTTATAGGGCTACAGCAGGGACATGGAGAGTAATTATGAGTAATACTTCTAGTAAAACACATACACGTATCAGCAGTTTTCGCAATTAAGCAAATCTCAGCGATATTTGCAATTATGGAAAACCAGCAGCAGTTTCTGTAATTTTTATAAAACACTGAATTACAGTTCACACCACTAAAGAACTATAATTACACTTTGACCTATAATCTCAAAACCATATAGTATTGAGCTCATGTTATTAAATGCTTACCATTTCTCCCGACGTTAAGATTCTCGATACCCGCCAATTAAATTTAATTACTGACAATTTAATTTAATCGGCATCTTGATATTCCTTAAGTCTTTCTGCTTAATTTATTTAACCGTCAGATAATCAAATTCATCTGCAGGGTTTGGCCCGGTCAAAACTTATAAGCTTCCTTAAGGGTTATAGTCAATCTCGATTTTTCGAAATGTGGATTCCGTTAATAATTAATATTTGCTATATAAATAATACTACTATCCAACTCACCGGGATTATAGACCCATATAAGATCGCACCCTCTAATGAATCAAAATAACGAATATTAAATGTATACAAATCAATAATTATTTCAGGATTAAAAGAATAAGCACTATTCAGAATAATCTTGGGTGTGAATTAATTTATATAGTCAGAATAAAATTAATTACTCCAAATGTCCGATTCAATATACACAAAGTGTACTAGCACAGAGAATCTAAACAATAGATGATGCTGTTATCTGTTCTCCATAACCAAGACTGGCCTACTAAAACTCTGTGCTACAGTTATACCGATAGTATATTTATTTTCATCTAAACTGTGAATATAAAACTTATATTCTGCAAGAACTTAAAATCTGATCTTCTGTGTGTAAGCGTACTCTACACACCAGATTAAATACTATACAGAATATCGGACATCTATGCATAACATTGAAGAAATGATACACATACATTGCTCATAAAGATTTTTAAAAAATAAAAAATTAATTTTATTAAAATAAAATTAAATACTAAAAATATAGTTTTCAGTATACTAATCCTAACAATCTCCCGCTTATAGTCAAAACCATGTTGCCATACATCTGACTCCCATGCCCTTTACATGACTATCAAAAATATTTGCCAGTAAGCTCTTTGTAAAGGATCTGCGTGGTTGTCTATTGATTCAAACTCTATATTTGACTGAAAATCTGAGTTTGTGTGCCCCAAATATACTAGACTGTCTTCCTGAAAAATTAACATATAATTCTTAGTCCTTTTCAGGTACTTGATTATATTCTTTATCATAGTCCAATACTCATATCCTGGGTTAGACTAATATCTGCTAAATATGCCACCGACAAAGTAGATGTCAGGTCTAGTGCCGAGCATAGCATACATGAGACTTCCTAATACCAAAGCATACATGAGGCTTCATCTTCTCTATCTCATCAGGTGCCTTAGGTCACTAATCCTTGGTCAGAGTGATTCCATATCTGAAAAAAAAGAAACTCTTTCGTGGAATTCTACATGCTAAAATGAGCAAGGATATCATTGATATACTTTGCTTGTGATAAGCCTAATATCCTTTATTTTCGATCTCGCACAAGCTTGATCCCAAAGATGTGATTGGCTTCTCCCAAATCCTTCATATCAAACTGCCAAGATAATCATAGTTTAACCATAGATAATACCCCCACAACGTTTTTGATGAGCAAGATATCATCTATATAAAGTACTAGAAAGATCACCACGCTTCTGTCACGTTTTTTGTACACACATGACTCATCTGGACTTTGATCAAAATCATAAGACTTAATGGCTTGATCAAACCGAGTGTTCTAAGATCTCGATGCCTGCTTAAGTCCATAAATGGTTCTCTTAAACTTACACAACATGTGTTCCTGGCCCTTTGCAATAAATCCATCTGGTTGTATCATATAGATACGTTCATCAAGACTTTCGTTAAGGAAAGCTGTCTTGACATCCATTTGCTAAATTTTGTAATCGAAATGAGTGGCAATAGATAAGTGAATCTGGGTAGACTTAAGCAAGGCTATCGGCGACAAAGTTTTCTCATAATCGATCCCTTCTTTCTGAGTGAACCATTTAGCAACAAGCCTAGTTTTGAAGATTTCAACCTTTCCGTCTGCTCCTCTCTTCCTCTTGTAGATCCACTTGCATCCAATGGGTTTGTTCCCTTTGGATGGTTCTACAAGTTTTCAAACCTGATTGGAATACATAGATTTCATCTCTGAATTCATAGCCATTTGCCAAAGAATTGCATTTTTATCTTGAAGTGCTTCATTATAGTTATAGGGTTCGGTATCTAGTTCTGTCGGGATCCTGTCAAAAGACTCTCTCAAAAACATATACCGATCAGGTTAATGAACAATCTTTGCACTAAGACGAGGTACTACCTGTGTCTATATACTAGCAGTAACACGCTATGCAGAATCTGAACTCTGTGCATCAGCACTCTGTTCTTGATTTGCATATGTCCCAATAATCCTTTCACTACGATGAGTAATAGAATATCAGTGACATGTTCTTCCGTTCTATAGGTATTTTCTCTTAGTTCTTCCAGAACAATTATGCTATTGAGCCTGTGGTCCATAATATAATCCACTTTCAAGAATCGAGAATTGGTGTTTACAATAACTTTCTGGTCCTTAGGATTATAAAATAGACCACCCTTCAGTCCCTTGGGATATCCTATAAAGAAGCAGGCTTCTGTCCTTGGTTCTAACTTACCAGCGTTCTCTTTCAGCACGTGTGCTGGACACCCCTAAATCTGAATGTATTTTAGACTAGGCTTATGCCCGATCCACAATTCTGTTGGAGTATAAGGTATTGACTTAGAAGGTACCAAGTTCAAAATGTAAGCCGATGTCTCTAAAGAGAATTCCCAAAAATAATCGGGTAAACCTGAATAACTCATCATGGACATTACCATTTCCATAAGAGTCCTATTCCTTTTTTCTGCTACACCATTCTTCTTCGGAGTGCCAAGTGCAGTCAAATGGGAAATAATCCCTTCTGATGACAAGTAGTTCTTAAACTCTCCAAATAGGTATTCCCCACCACAGTCAGATTGTAGTTATTTAATAATTTTACCCAGACGCTTCTCTGCCTCCGTCTTAAATTCTTTGAATTTCTCAAAGCATTCAGACTAACGGTGCATTAGATAAATGTATTCGTACCTTGAGTAGTCATCAATGAAACTGATGAAATACTCAAAGTCACCTCTAGCTCGAATTATCATAGGACCACACACATCAAAATGAACTATCTCCAACGGTTCTTTAACTCTATAGCCTTTGACCGAAAAGGACCTCTTCGTCATTTTACCGTCTAAGAAAGATTACAGACTGGAAGTTCCTCCACTTCTAATAAACTCAAAACTCTATCTGCTACCAGTCTATTTATCTTTTTTAGATTAATATGACCCAAGCATAAGTGCAAAAGAAACGTTTGGTTCATTAAACATCAGAACACATCTAAGACCGTCATGTGATGCATCACAGTATGCTGTATACCCCAAGCCTTACTCTGGAATGATCAACACTGACGCGCTAGTCAACCTCATCTTTAGCTCCTAGAATGCCGACTCTCAGGACTCACTCCAAACAAACACAACTCCCTTTTGCGTCAGACGCGTTATCGGTGCAACAAGTCTCGCAAAATCCTTCACGAACCGTCGATAATAACCTGCCAAACCCAAAAAACTACGAATCTCAAAGACACTATTCGATCGCTCCCAACCTGTCACAGCATCATTCTTCGACGAATCCATAGCTATTTCGTCTGTCGACACCACGGGTCCAAGAAACCTCACCTCTAACATTCAGAACTCGCATTTGTCGAACTTCGCATACAAGCGATGCTCTATCAAAGTTTACAGCACGATCCGCAGGTGATCCTCGTGTGCCTCCCTCATGGGTGAATATATCAGAATATCATCCACAAACACTACTACAAAACTGTCCAGATAAGGATGGAAGATCCGGTTCATCAAACTCATGAACGTAGCAGGAGCATTCGTCAGACCGAACGGCATAACCAAAAACTCGTAGTGACCATAGCGAGTCCGGAAGACGATCTTCGCTATGTCCTTGTCCCTAATCCTCAACTGGTAGTATCCTGATCTCAAGTCAATCTTTGAAAAGTAGCTCGACCCATTCAGCTAATCAAACAAATCATATATCCTCGGCATCGGTTACTTATTCTTCAATGTCACCTGATTTTGCTTCCGGTAGTCGATACACAATCGTAAGGATCCATCCTTCTTCTTAGCAAAAAGAGCAGGAGCTCCCCACGGCAAAACACTCGAGCGTATAAACCCCCTGTCTACCAACTCCTGATGCTGTACCTTGAGTTCATGCAACTCGACGGATGCAAAATGATAAGATGATATAGATATGGGAGCAGCTTCGAGAACTAGATCAATAGCGAACTCTACCTCGCAGCTCGGTGGCAACTCAAACAGGTCTTCAGGGAAGACATCCGGATAGTCGCAAACCACCCGAGGTAACTCTCCTCGACTCCCAACTACCTCATCCAACATCAAGGATGAAAAGAGGAAACCCAGGTTGCCCTGGTTCCGCACAGCGCTGTGCGAAGACATCAAACCCTCATCCCAGTCTCCCACAAAACAAAAATAATCTCTCGCTGGTGTATAAATCGTTACCCACCTTCTATCGCAATCGATAAAGGCACGATAGATGGTCAGCCAATCCATCCCTATAATGACATCAAAAGCGGTCATGTCTAGAATAATAAAGTCAAACTCTAAATATTAACTGGCGACCTCCAACACGCAAGATCTACAGACAAGACTCAACGTCACACTCCCACTGGCTGGGGTCTCCACACTCAAAGCACTACCCAACTAGTCTATTTTTAACCCCAATGCAGATGTAAAAGCAGAAGATATAAATGAATGCGATGCTCCGGTGTCGATAAGAACACTGGCCCATGATCTATAGACTAGAAGAGTACCTCTGATCATAGATGTGGTAGCAGCATCATCGGGCACGACCGGTGCTCTTGATGAACTGGGATCTGCAAGAACATTAGCTCTGGCCTGTCCACTGTGGCCCTGAATTGTAGAATGTCTAACTGACTGCACTGATGTGCCCCCTTCTGCAAACATAGATGGCTGGCATCCCTGGGCATATGGAGTAACAGACGCTCCAGTTATACTTCACATGCTCCTTTCGCTAAGGCAGTTCCTCTGGATGTGCCCTGACTGGCCACACTCAAAACATACCACTGGCTCCCTCCCCTGCGTCTGCGACTGCAATTGTGCCTGAACAGGCGCTGGACTCTGGCATTCTGCCGCACAATCCCCTGGCAGTTGGCATCTATGACAAAGAAGCTCCCTTGCTCTGACCTTCTTGTTGAAGCTACGGGAGGTGTAGGTGTAGAAAACTGTGGCTGATATGACCCCACTGTATAAGAACTCAGACCAGATGTCCGTTGACGCTTGTCCTTGCGTCACCAATCCTGTGGGAGTCCCCCGCCTTGCTGACCCCTACTTTCCCTATCTCTGTGCGTCTCGTTCAGAGTGTCCTCCACCTTCATAGCGGTCTCCGGTAACTCTATAAAGACCTGCATCCTGAATGCTGCCACTCTATCACGAATAGAGGGCATCAAACCCCTCTCGAACCGCTTCGCATGGAACTCATCAGTAGACACAATCTCATCAACAAACCGGGACAGGCTAGTAAACTCAGCCTCATACTCAACCACTGACATCGTCCCCTGAGTCAGGAAAAGAAAGTCCTCTCTGTAGTGATCCCTCAAAGTCGCTGGAAAGTATTTCTCCAGAAATACCTTCGTGAATGCCTCCCAAGTGCCTCCCACCGTAGTCTTGGAAACCTTCCACCACATATGAGCACTCCCCCTCAACTAAAAAGCAGTAAATAAAACCCGCAGATCATCTTCCTCAATCTGAAGAGTATCAAAGATCCTGGTAACCAACTCCAGCCATTCCGTGGCTACCGTGGGGTTGGGATCCCCAGAAAAGGTAGGAGGGTCCAGACGGTGAAACTCACGCATCGCAACCGTCGCCCTCGACTCAGGTACGCTCTCTCTCCCCTAGAGGCCTCAGCCAGCTGCCAAATGGAGCTTACCATCTCACGCATCAGGTTTCCGTTAACAGGTCCTTGGGGTGCATTAACATTCCCAATATCTGGGACTAGAATGTCCCTTCGGCCAGAACCACAGCCACAGCCTCGACCACAGCCTCGTCCTCCCCGCGTGGACATAATTCTACACGAAAGAAACATAACAGGGTAAGCATCCATACAACATGTTATTGCTAACGTAGAAGACATAACACATATAAGCATACTAACACATTGCTACTTAGATCATGTCATCACATCTCACATACCGAGGAGAACCAACAAGAAAGACTCGTCCATCTGGATAACCTACTTAGATTCCTAACTAAAAATCACGTTTGCGAAATGCATCTCTAACTTGGCTCCCAAGTTTGTTAATTCAAATGCCCGAAGACAAGACTAATCAATCTTAAGGTCCAACCTCCATGCCCACATATACACAACCATCACGCTAAACAGGCTATCATGCTTATGTTAGGAAAACGCTTTAACACATGCAATCAAGCACACATATATCCTCACAAGGTGATGTACCCTCTTCCCATGGCTCTTAGGTATTCGAACTCAGAGCTCTGATACCAAGTTGTCACACCCCAAACACCAGGGTTACGCGAAAGCCCACCAAAACACCATTTGAGAAAAATAAGATTTACTGTTGCAAAACCATCAACTCAAAAATATTTTTGGATAAAAATCTCAACAGTTTAACTCTCATAAACTGTAAACATTCAATCTCACACATGAATAAGTATATCGCCTCAAGGTGTACAAAACTCGCCTTCTAAAATAGGCATCACATGTAAAAATATATGTTAAAATAGGAAAACTACAACTACTCTTCCGCTACCACAGGAATTTAGGTCAACTCCTCGCGCTCACCTAAAAAGCTTTTACAGCAAAATTTCACACCGTGAGCCAAAGCCTAGTAGAAAACAGACAGTAAAGCTGTAAAGCAGGCTATGCAATCATAAGCATGCAAGCTCAATCAGGGAGCTAAAAAGGTTTTCCTTCTAAAACTACAAGTTTTTCATCAGACTAACACGAGTCTCAAAAAGGTTTTATCTCATAAAATCTCACATTTTTCATCCTTCAAACTATATATATCATCCTAACAGATATCATGCCACAGTTACGGGAAAGCTGTAAATAAACAGTAAGCTCCACTCAGGCCACTCAGCCAAGGAGAAAGAAAAAATGTAATCCTATGTACCGACTCTGCCACACAGACAAAGGTAGCAACTATAGACTCCTGGCCATTACCCTAGTCCTAAACCACTTAAGGCCTGCTAGGTAATGACAGGTTCTATACGAAGCTACAACAATAAAGCCGCTCACGGGGCACCAGACTTCTTTACGAATTTCCACGACTGATGGACGAAGTATAACCAAACCACGTTTACGGGGATTAACCCGAGAGACCGTAGCGAACCCACTCTGCGCACATTTTTAGACTTTAACCAAGGAGTAATAGAAACCCAACTCAAAATCACACACTGTCACGTTACATCTATGGAGAACATTTAAAAATCCACCATAGCTCAACTATGAAAATTCGTAAAATAGTTTATACAACACATGTATAAAAAGAGATCTAATCCATCGACATGGAGATCTAAAATCATTTCCAACGAAATGTTTAAGAGTTAAGACTCAATCCCGCGGATTAGCTCCAAACCTCTAAAAATACGTTTTTTTCACCATTTTCACAAAACACCTCGTTTTAAAATCTCCTTTTGAAAACTACGGATACCATGCATCCGAAACATATATATAACCAAGAAAAGGCATAAAAATTTACTTTTACCCAAAATCAAGGGTTACACATAAAAATCACATTTGATGTAAAAAAACTACTTTTCCTCAAAACCAAGGTTTACACATGAAAATCACATTTGATGTATTTTTTACCCAGTGAAAACATATATAATCATATATAACACTCTTATACAGCAGTAGGGTCTAGAATCCTAACTCGGCGAGTCAAAACTCGAAAGTTCAAATATTGAACCTCGTCGGAATGAGAATCTATTCAGATGGATGTGAAGCCCACGTCCCCGATAGTAAGGATCCACAAAGAAACCAACAAAAAACCAAGCCCCAGGCCATCAAAGCTAGAGGGAAGGCAGAGAAAAGGAGTAACTTAGCTACAAAAAAAGGTTTGGAATAAATATCTCAGCACACTGGATATTATAGAAACGTCAAAAAGCTTCTGTCCAGTCGACCGAACCCCCATGTCCAGTCGACCGAACTACTAGGCAGTGTGTTTTTCGACATAAAATAGAGTTTTTGGTTCAAACACAAGCCAAACAAGCCTCTACCAAACCCATGAAAACATATAACACATTTATACATGTTATTCTACAACTTTAGAACATAAACCATGCATCAAGGCTATTCATATACTGAAATAAACATGTCAAATATATAAATAACCAAAAATGCAACGGTTCCGGGTCTCACAGCATCAGACTTCCTTGATACTATCTGATATATCAATATATATCATATCAGTCTTGCATTAGACTTCTCTGCTCATCAGCGTCGCTGCCTAAAACTGCCAACTTGCCGAGGCTTTTTCGACCTCTTTCCAAACTCCATTTTTGACGTATTTTATATCGTTAAAAAGCTCTTGAAAACTAAAATCTTTCTGTCAAAAAAATTGACCGAAAATAGCCCCAAAAGCTGTCAGAAAATAGCCTGCAATCTGTTGTCGCCGCCGGCCTATTTGCTCCCTATTTGGGTTGTAATTTTAGCCCAATTTTTTTTCTGATTTTTGACAGTATTTTGAGATATGTTTTACTGCAATTTTATACTTAAAAAATAACCCAAAAAATAGCCCCAGAAATAGCCCAAAAAATCATAAAAATTACCTTCAAACTGCCGCCAGAACCGAGCTATTTTTGTGATTTTTCTCGCTATATTTAACTTGTTTTTTATGCTATTTTTATTCGCAAATACTGCAAAAAAAACTCACCCAAAAAAACCGATTAAAATCATTAAAACTTACCGCGATCCATGGCCCGTAAAAACCCGAACCACAGCTGGTGCCGCCTCTGTTCTTGGATATGCTCAACTTGTTCTTAAATAATCTAAATAGATATTTTAAAAATAGAAATTAGCTATTACATCGATCCTATATCCCGAAAGCTCACATTCGATCTATCACGGTCAACCCCCGTAATTAAAAATAATAATCATTATTCACACCATTCAATCAAACATGAAAATTAAATGACGATCATAAAACTGGAATTAGAATGCCTACAAAATAAAGTTAGCAACAGTTATAAAACTACCCGGTCCCGATAATCAAAAATAAAAAAATAAAATGACTTTGATACCAATGGTTGGAGGCAAGACTGCCAAGATCTTTCTTTTTACAAACGATTATCTAAAAAAATTAACTGGACAAGCAAACGTCAAAACGGGCTTCGAATAAAACTTTTGATGACGAACAATCAAAATAAAACCCATGCATTCGAAGTTAATTCAGGAAAATACATTTTAACCAGTCGAATCTTCAACTATGATTTGAGTCCTAGTTGAAGCTTCTGTCAGATTTTCTACTGTATTTTCTTATGCGATTTCTGAATATAGTGTGGGCAATAGTCCTCCGAAAACTTTTACCGGCAGAACCTAGACAGCTTTAGTCATAGAAGACAAGTTATGAAGCTGGTTCAACCTACCCACATATTTATAGGGTTACAGTAGGGACTTGGGGAGTAATTATGAATAAGACTTCCAGTGAAACACAGACACGTATCAGCGATTTCTACAATTAAGCAAATCTCATAGCGGTATCTACAAATATGAAAAATTAACAGTGATTTCTATAATTTTCATAAAATACTGAATTACAGTTCACACCACTAAAGAACTATAATTGCACTCTGACCCATAATCTCAAGACCATATAGCATTGAGCTCCTGTTATTAAATGCTTACCATTTCTCTACACGTTAAGATTCTCGATACCCGCCAATTAAATTTAATTACTGACAATTTAATTTAATCGGTATCTTGATATTTTTTAAATCTTGATATTTTTTAAATCTTTCCGCTTAACTTATTTGACCGTCAGATAATCAAATCCAACTGCAGGGTTTGACCCGATCAAAACTTATAAGTTTTTTTAAGGGGGTATCGTTAATCACTATCTTTCGGGACGTGAATTCCATCAATAATTAATATTTTTTAAATAAATAATGCCGCTATCCAACTCACCAAAATATAGACTCATATAAGATTGCATCCTCTAATGAATCAAAACAACAAATATTAAATATATACAAATTAATAATTATTTTAGGATTAAGAGGATAAGTATTATTCATAATAATCTTGGAGTATGAATTAATTTATATAATCAGTATAAAATTAATTATCTCAAATGTCCCGTTAAATACACACAAAGTGTACTAACACAAATAGTCGAAATAATAGACGACGCTATTATATGTTCCCCGTAACCAAGACAGGCCTACTAAAAATCTGTTTTACAATCGTACTGATGGTATGTTCATTTCTATCTAAACTGTGAACATAAAACTTATATTCTGTAAGAACCTAAAATTTGATATTCTATGTGTAAGTCGTACTCTACACACTAGATTAAATGCTATATAGAATATCGGATATCCATGCATAACATAGAAGAAATAATACGCATACATTACTCATAAAGATTCTCATAAAATAAAAAATTAATTTTATTAAAATAAAATTAAATACTAAAAATATAATTTTTAATATACCAACCCTAACAAACAATGTCATGGGGGAACCTTAAACTTGCATTTTGAAATATTCGGGTTTGATTATTGTCAAAATCATAAGAATTGGGGGTTTTAGAATTGTTGGACCCTAATGGAGAAATTGGTTGGACGTTTAAAAAAATAAAACTTAAATTATTTTATTGATAAGTAAATTTCACGAATTTTGAGAACATATGAAAATGGTGTAGTATTGGATTGAGAAATTTGAATTAATTTCATGAATTGAAAAATGTGGATAGTGGCATGTGATATGGGAATTGATTGTATTTTATTATGTTAATTCAAGTATAAGAATGATAAAGATATGTAAATTATTGGTAATGAAAACCTTAATGGTGTTGGGTTTGGCGAAAGGAACTGGGTTGACAGTTGGACTCGTATTGGATTAAATGTAAATGACTTAATTAAGATACCGTGTGAATGAAATGATTAAATTTGGGCACGAGTTGCTCTTCGGTGAAAGACTAAAAACTTGTGCAATGTAAGGTAAGCTCTTCCTTCGGATTAATCCCTGTAAAAGCGTGCTCTTGGGCGGTTCACCCATCGATGTTTTCTAAAAAAATCGAAAATGTGCACTCTTCGTGTCAAGCTATAGAATGGATATTTATTTATTAGGCCTTGCGTAGCCCGGTGGTAATAAATACGCCTGGATCTATAGGCGCCGTCCAGACTTAATACTTCATTAAATCAATGATTAAACTTGGGCTTGTAAAACCATATGATGAAATTGGTGAATGTGAGACTTATGAGAAACCTTGAAATGGTTGTATATGGAAAGTAAAATGGAATGAAATGAAATGAGAATTCGTATTAACCAAGTTGGGTTGAAGGTGATAGGACTAAAGAACTAACTATGTGTGTGTTGGTCTTGGGTAAAGAAAGAGAATCGGATATGTGAATGGGTTTTTGAAAAAAAAATGGGTTAGCTTTTGGGGTACAAAGTTGGTGCATTCACATAATCATCCTCGTATGTCATGCATATATTCATATTTAGTCTATTTTCTATGAGCCTCGACTATTGTTGTTTAACAACATTTCAGGTGATTATGAGGATCGAGTTATCTTCTGAAAGGGAATACGATTGGGACCTCATGTGGTCACCATCCTTGAAGACATTACGAGCATATCTTAAGTTGTATCGTTAGAGACCTTGGTTGTAATGTTGTAATTTAAGTTACATTTGAGAAAAGTGTTGGATTCGATAGTTTGTAAAGCCTTAAGGCCAAGAGCACATTCTTTGTATGCATGAGAGGACGCTTAGGTCGGTTTATATGTTTTTCAATGAGTAAACGTTGGTTTCTTATGATTTGGGAAGTGTTTTGAGATATTTTTCATACTCTTTTATTCTTATATCTTTTGAATGAATAGCATGAAAGGCTACTTCTATAAAGGTTTTGTTGTGGGAAGTAAAATTTTTGAGATTGAAATCAAAAAAGTTATCCATGGTTGAACCACTCGAGCGATCTATCGGGCGGTCATCTGAATCTCTCAAGTTTCTTTGTTTCTGGACAAAAATGCCCCAATTGCAGAGAGACCGCTCCAGCAGTCGTTTGACTAATCGAGCGGTCTGGAAAATTTTGCACCTTTTGGTCTTTAAACCTGTTTTTTTAAGGGGTGTTTACCTAGGATTTTTAAACTTCTTTTGAGTTTCTTTTGATTTCAATCATGGTTTCTTTTGGTAAAATATTTTTTTTTTTTAGGTTTTCTCTTACGAACCGTTTGGGTTTTTATGGTTACGAAATCGGAGAGTTACATAAGACGAAAAAAGTGAAGGCTGGTCATATGAAAATATCTAGATTTATTATTATTTTGTTTATATTTCATCATATTTTACATCCAAAATCAAAAGTTCAAGTTTAATCATGTATCACACTTGTAACAAGGTTTTTTAAAGTTTCATATTCATCTAGGTTTAATATTCATGTAATTAAATGATGAAGTTATCATGAATTCTAATCTTTTTAAGAACCGTAAAGAATAACCCTAATTTCTTCCTTGTATTAACCTTAAACTCATCAATTAATCAATTTGAATCCATTCTAATCTTGTTATTTTCAGATTATATGACTGAGAATAGCATGGAGAATAAGCTTTTTACCTTAATTTGAAGTCTTGTACAAAAGCCATGTTTTCCCTTCACTTTTCTTGATTTTTTTTCTTGATTTTTCCTTCACTTTCTCTCTAGCCAAACACCTTTCTCCAGAATGTTTCGTAGAAATTCTCTCTCTTCTCTTATTTTCTCAACTTTTTTAAAGGATTTATATTTTTATCTGACATATATGCGCATGTCCTCATTTTACACCAAGGCTTACCCTTAGAATGACACCTAACTCCTTAGAATGACACCTAGCACTAGGTGAGTTACCATTTATCCTAATCGACCACTTAGATTAATTAATCAAGCATTAATTTAATTAATCAAGTTTAGATTAATTAATCTCACTTAATTGGACTAATTATACTTACTGATAATTGATCCTAATTATGTTAATTAATCATACTTATCCCTACTTAATCTTGATTAATTTTTGTATGTTAATTTCAAAATCTCTTACACATTAATATAAATCTTTTAAGCGCCTCAATTAAGGATTTTAAAATTATTTAATAGCATAATTATACATAAACAAGATTAGCAAGTGAAGCACGTTAATTTTTCTCTCTACACTTTGTATACTATACAAGTGCAAACTAGAAGAATTTTCACATTATCAAGTATATCATGCATCAACATGTTTTTCTTTGCATAAGTAGAGTGCTTTCATATATGTTCATACAAAGAAATTTCAAGAACTTTACATGCAATTAATATGCATTAAATAAAATAAATCATGCATATAATACTATGATGTAATTGCTTGGGTATTACAGATCAGGTGTGATCAGTCTTATCCATGTCAGAATTAAGAATTTCTCTTCCAACTCGTCCCGAAATGGATATTATGGCAAAAAAACAAGAAGAAAATAAAATGAAAAATTTGTCCAATAGTAGTAAAAGGTGCCTCCGCAGGTTGACATCCGATCCAACCTAGTAGTAAGCGATTCGTCAAAAGTAATCAAAAAATTCCTTTGTGAATCGGGCGCTTGATTAAGTTACTAGCTAGGACGCTGGTGTCATTCTAGTCCTTGTTATAAGGTTCCGATGAATAGTTTCCAAAAGAGAAATCCATTTAAATATAAGACTTACATAGAGACCTTCCACTTTTTTCCTTTTAATAAGATAGGTGATCCATACCTATCAATTTCCCCTTGAAACAACAACAATAATAGAGAGTATGTCAACAATTGTCGAATCCATTCTTGTGTCAACACCCAATCTCGAATCACATTGAAAAGAAATCCTAGTTGTTGTCTGCAGGGTATGTAACACCCCACAAGTTGATAGAATTTGCTTTTTTAGTTGATAAGATTTGAGGCAAATATTGAGGCATTAATATATATTTAAATAATAAATAATCTATCATACATGACACTGACAAAAAATTTTATATCTTGATGCAAAATGAGAATTTTTTTAGTGCATAAATTTTATAGACAAAGAGAAATTTATTATATTTTAATAGAGATTATGAAAAAATCTAAAATATAAAAATTTTCTTATATTTTTCTCATTTATGCTCTTATAGACAATAGCTCAATACTTTGTCTTCTCCTTAATTCAGGATATGCAAATTTTCTTATGTAAAAGTTTATTATAAATGATAGTAAGAAATTTGTCATATGTTGATGCAAAATGGATTTTCTTTACTATTTATAAAATTCTCAATATAATGAGAAACTTTTAAGTATCTATAAAATTTTGAACAAAATAAAAAAAATTCTCATAACTTAATATAAAGCATGAGAAAAATCTCATATATGAGGATTTTCTTATATTTTTTTTATATATGATCGTAAAGATAATAGCGCGATATTCTATTTTCTTCTTAATTCAGAGTATTAGAAGTTTTTTATAACTTGGTTCAAAGTCTAAGAACTTTTTCATATATAAATCTATCATACATTAGTGTGAGAAAATTCTCAAAACTTAATCCAAATTGGGATTATTTTTAAGTTTTATAAATTCTTCAATAGAAAGAGAAATTTCTAATATCTATAAAATTTTGAGTGCAAAGAGAATTTTCTCATGTAAAGTGAGAGAAATCTCATATATGATAATTTTTTTTATATTTTTTTAATAGATGTTTCTAAATATAATAAAACAACACTTTATCTTTTTTTAATTCAGTTTAAAATATTTCTTATAATTTAATGCTGAGTATGAGAAATTTCTATTATATGAGCACTCACATATTAAAAAAATTATTATATTAATATTTTTATTATTTAGAAAAATATGAAAAATGTCTCAAACATTATTTGGTTATTTTTAGAATATTACAACTTTTTTGATATTATTTACCAACTAACTCATGCCTTCTCCGTACTCGTTAGCAATATTGTATAAAAATGTGCCTGGTAGAGTTTATTGGCAAAGTATTGAGTTGACTTGTTGCACTTTTAGTCAATAAGTTAACTTAAACGAGCTTATAAAAAGTGTACCTTAAGTTACTATTTGGGATAGTTTTTTTAAGGCGTTATTTTGGTCTTTTGCGAACTTTGTTTTTTGTTCTACACATTTTACATTTTTGATTAATCAAAAGATAATACAAATCTAAAAGTATATTCATTTTTGGCTAAAGTTAAAAAGAGTTTATTAAAAATGAAAAAAAATCTTACAAAAACTTTAAAATAGTTTTTATGGTCTTATCTGATTTTTTAAAAAAAATTTGTTAATTTTTTTACTTTTCTAGTTTCACTTAATAAGAAAAATCTAAAAAATATATTCGCTTGAGCTAACGTAAAAAAAAATTAGGTAAAAACAAAAAAATCATATAAAAATAGCTATCTCACACACTGCCCAAGTTAATAAATTAACTTAAATAAGCTTATAAAAAATATATTTTCAGTTAATAAGTTAATTTAAACGATATTATAAAAAAAAGTTTTTTATCAAGCAATTTTTTATCCTTTAAAAAAAATATTTTTTTTATAATTGTATATTTAGACTCTGTTTGGCCCAAATGTCAAGAATCTTGCTTATTTTTGTTATCTTTTAACTAAATTTTTTATTTTTTCGAATCATCTCAATGAGATAAACCTAAAAGGTAAAAAATTTTGATCACTAAAGAAAAAAATAAGTAACATAAAAATTAGCTTATTTTTGTATTTTTTAAATTTTTATTATATTTTTATCTAAATTTTTTACTTTTCTGGCTCGTCACAATGATAGGAGTTGAAAAGTATAATAGTTTGACTAAATAATTAAAAGAGCTCACGATAAAAACAAGAACAAGCAAAAACAAATAAACAAATAAATAATTATTCCAAACAAGGCCTTAATATATATA
>JAOTRH010440446.1:0-33038 GCA_034768845.1 Heliamphora exappendiculata
TTCAAAATACGACAGATCTCAACGGTTGGATTTTTGGCATTTATTGCCCCCACCTACCTCCAATGGTTAAGAACTCATAAGAACTTATATAAGGAGTTACTTAGCATTTAAAAAAAAAGAGAGACTTGCATTTACTATTCTATTACTCAAATCCATATTAGAAATTATCAAGCTCATATTTATTGCTGCAACTCCTGTTCTTGTTCCTCATCTCTCTTTACCCTTTCATTTATTATAAATCAATCTTGTAAAGAGAGTGAGTGTTCTTTATTAATTATATCTCATTTATTGTAATCAAGGGTGAGTCACTCTATTAGCCTTTGAGTGAGTGAGTAAAACTCATCAAAGAAGAGTTCAAGAGAGATTAGAAGAAAACAGGAGCTTGTTTTCATAGGATTTTCTTGAAGTTGTAACAGGCTTGTCAATGTGCCCATAAACATTCAGATAGCTCAAGTGAAATCTTGAAGCTTGTAAAGGCTTGGAATACGCCGGGAAGTATTCTAAATAGTGAAAATACTCAAGGGAGATCTTGAGGAGTGGATGTAGGCTAGAATAAAATCGAACCACTATAAAACCCTAGTGTCTGGTTCTTTTTCTCTATCCCTCATCTTCTAATATTTGCATTGGTTATATACTTGCATGTCTTCTTTTATTGCAATATTAAAAGATTTCTGAAAAGGTTTTAAATTTTCTTTTTTATGAAAAGACCCAATTCACCCGCCTCTTGGGTTGCCTATATCTAACATAAGGTTCAGCAATGTACCGTGTGATTTGGCTAGCCTAGGGCGATACGTGAGAAATCGTGGGTTACGATGCCTGTGATCGATGTGTGGTTTGAAAGCGGAAGTGCGGAAGTGCAGAAGGTGTCTGCATAGTTAAGGAATTTCTTGATAACTCTGGATAGAAGAACTCAAGATTGGATTCACTTTGTATTGTGCCGTTCGCTTTCTATGAGAGTTGCATGGGCAGTGGACTCGAATCCGTGGCGTGGTTGTGTTTTACCTAGCAGGAGTTAGGTGACTAAGCACAACCTTTTGGAGTGAGGTTTTGGTGCGATGAGAATGTTGATGAATGTCTCCGTGCATAATCGTGATGAGCTTGTAATCCTATGGTATGGGATGTGTTGTACAAGGTATGCAGATTGGTAGTGTTCGTATCTGTGTGCGAATGAGGTCTGAAAGTTGAGAGCTTAATGCAGTGGATGGTTTGGGGTACCGTGATCGTGGTTAACAGCAGCTGTTTGACTATGGTCGATGTAGCTTCAAGGTAAAGTTCACAAGGTTTTTGAGAGGCCAAGTGTTTGTGAGTACTGGGAGTATGCTGAGAATGGCTTATGGGTTTTGTTGACCATTTTCTTCTCTCTGGAGAGAGATAGAGTTTCTTTGTAGACGGTTGTCTGGTGTGAGTTGTTTCATCTCGGTTGGAGGAAGATACCGGGTTCTTGATCGATTCAGGTTTTGGTTGTGTATGAGACCAAAAATCTCTGTGGATTTGTTATCCGTGTTGTGACCCTTGGAGTTATGATTCGGGGACTTGTATCACCGTGATCGAGTGATTATGGGTTTGCTTCTTTGTGGCTTCAACGTGTGGTTCATGATTACGTGGCTTCTTGGATGTGGAACATCTGTGCGTATAACTTCAGATTCGATTGCTCCCGCGGTTCGGGACCGTAAAGAATCGCATGTTGGGGTTAGTATTATCCACAATGAAAGACCGTAAAAGAGTGCGTATGAGTGTAGTAAACATGATAGGTCGTGGTAACCTAGTCAGTGTGGCTCATTTTGTATGATGGTTGAACCATATGGGTTGTGTTCTCTGTGAGGTCAGGTTGGTGGACCAAGAATGCTTTTGCTTGTTCTTGTTGACAAAGGAATTGGTGTTGAGATGTAGTGTTCTTTCTATAGTTATCAACTGAGAATCATTAACCATTGTGTACAACTTGTTCGGGATTGTGTGGTTATGGTTGTACTTCTAGCTCATGGTAGAGTGGGAATTTTGTCAGAACAGTGCGGCTTTGATATGTGTATGGTGGGTTTCTAATAGACTTTGGTGAGTTTAGATTCGGGTCCTATTTGGAGCTTTGAACTGTTCAGAGTTCTTAGAGTGGTTATCAACTATGGTAAGTGTTGTGCTTTGGCATAACCGTTTGTTTAGATGGTAGTACCGAGAGCGTGGTAAGGTATGAATTAGGAAGGATATGATGTTTGAGAAGCCTTGGTTGGCGTGGTCAGTTCAGACCATCGCGGTTATTTTGTAGGGAAATGAAGGGTCGTGATAAACCCTAGATGTGAGAAATTTCTAAGTGCAAGATGCTAGTCTTGGTTGGTGTTTTGGGTCCGAATATTTTGTTATTGTGGACTCAAGAGATTGATGTATGTGTTATGAGTTGGAATCGATGTCGAATGATGGCTATCATGTTTGTTCTGTCAGATGACAGCGATCATGTTTGATGTGAGGCCGATCGGTAGCTTTAGTATATGTGATTTGATGGCGAGATATTGAGTTGTGTAGTGATGTGCGGTTGCACAGGGGATATGGTTGGGTTTTGTGTAGGATGTTAGATGTCTATGAGATGTTCTGTCTCTGGAATGTGTTTGGTCCAGTGACTCATTTGGGTCAGGTGACTTTCTGACTGTGGTGCCGAATTGGTTTTCAGTTGTATAGAACCTTGTCTAGGACAATGGTGTATCACCTAGTGTTTCTCCTAGGTGAGAATTGTGGTTCGTGATAGATGTTTGAGTAGAGGATGAAGGTTTAAAGGTTTGTTGAGATGAAAAGCATTCTTTGATGTCCAGGTGAGTAAGTGAACTTCTCTCTGGAGTCAGGTGTTATATTATTGCTTGTGGATCAACATCGTGCCAGCTTTGAGATGGCATTGTTAACATCAGTAGGGTAATGATGTGGTAGTAAAGTCAGTGGTCGTCTAGCGGTCGTCAAAACTCGAGTAGAGTTTATGCATGGAACATGTGATTTCATGTGATCGATGTTGGAGTTCGATGCCGTATGTTTGGACTTGTGGAGATAGTCCTCGGTGTGCATGGTGAGGTGTGATTGAGCCAGTTTGTGACAGTAAGAGTGAAGGGGTGATACTCACTATGTTCGGGGGTACAGAGTGTTTGGAATCAAGTACCATGGTGGATTTGTCTTGTGTGATGTGTTTATCGCTGGAGTAGTATGTTTTGAGGATTGGCAGTGTGAGTTAGATCTTGATCCCACGTTTCATGGATGTCTCATGGGTGACAGTGAAGTTAGTAGGACTTGCACGTGTGGGCAGTTTGTGTGGAGTCGTGTTTACCTCGTGTTGCGACAGGTTTGGAATTTTAGTTGTTAGGGTATTTATGTTGTTGTGCGGTATCGTTGGGTCTGTGACAGGGATCGTTGATAGTTTTGAGATAGTGATTGGCTTGAGTTTTAGTGTTTAATTTTGAGGACAAAATTTCTTAAGGGAGGATAGATTGTATTAACCCGAACTCAAGATATAAATAAAAAAAGAAAGAACATCTTAAAAAAAATGAAATCTCGAACCTAAGTTCGGTAAGAAGAACCGGCCCGATCCTTTAATCTTTTGAGCTTGAGACCCGGGAAAGAGGGGAAAAACACAAGTATATATTAAAACCCGAATATTGAGGTTAAGAACTCATGATTTTAAGCCCAAGTTGTTTAAGATAAGAGATAAGCTCGAAAAGTCAAGAAACGAACCTATGTGAAAAATACTCGAATTTTCTCCTAGAATTAAATAAAGAAAATTATTTTGATATATATATATATATGTATAATTATATATATATATATATATATATACACTCAAGTGGTTAGACCTAGAAATATGTGCCAAAACTTGGTAAGCAAGTTTCACAAACTCAAGTTAAGTTTAAAATAAGTAAGCTTAGTTAAGCAATGGTTAAGGAAACTTCCTAGGAAGCTTCCTACTTGACTTTTTCTTATAAAAATAACCCAAACACTCTATTTTTCCCTTGGAATTTCGTGGATATAGAGAGGGAGGGAGAAAGAGAGAGAGAGAGAGAGAGAGAGAGAAGAAAGAAGAAGGGAGAGGAAGAACCAAGAAATTTTGGTGGAATCCATGGATGCTAAAGCTAAGTCCTTAATCCAAATCATCAAAGAGTGATCTATATAAGGTAAGAAAGACTCTAACACATTTGATTTTACACCTATCAAACATCTCTTTCATCATTTGAAAACACCAATGAAAGATCAAGAATCGAATATGAATCGAAAAGGAGTCATGGTGAGATTTTAGGACTGTCTTGGTGTGACTGTTGTGTCTTGAAGTTTTCATGAGGTTTTCTAATGGATCTATGGCACGAAAAGGTTCTAGAATTGTCATATTTTAGTGTACAAAATATGGATGTAAAGAAAATGGACCAACCATTAACACACATGCTGCTAGGAGACTAGATCTAAACATGGCCTGCAATTTGAGTCTTTCAACCATTCTGCCATGAGATTTGAAATATCATAACTCAATGTAAAAAGTTGATCTAAGTACGATTTTTATGTCCAGAGTTAGATTTTTGTGATGCCTTTCATCAAAAATTAGTTTCAACTCATTTTAGTAAGTAGAACACGCGATATAGCAATTCTACCAAAGTGTGTCAGTTTCAGACTAGTCAACAGCGAAGACCTAAAATCCCAAGTTTAAAATGAGATCCGAGTTTTTTTCAAAACATAAAAGTTGTAGATAACATGTATAACTATCTACCCACTAAAAATGAATACAAAATATCTAGTTTTGATAGGCCAAAACCCCTTTTAATTGCTTTGTTGGGTTTCTGCCCTCAAGGGGCACTTCTGTCACATATTTTTTGTGTAGTCCAAAACACCTAGTTTTAGTGACCTATTCCAAAAGTGCTATACATGAATATTGTAGAAAACATATTTAAGTACTTTATGCCCAAAAATCAGACCTTAAAGCCTTGGTATGATACCCCAAAATTGTTTCAAACCCTCTGTCCAAAACTGGCTCTGCTGAGTTTTGGCGGCTGACAGAACCTATTTTCTAAAATGGCCAAAAAGTCTAACTTGTTACAAACAACGACCCTTAGCTCTAAACATGAAACTTGTAGGGAACATGTTGATGTAGAAGAGTGTCACAAATGGGATCATTTGGACTTGATATGAAACCCCAAAACATGGACCAACATAGACACTTTTCTGACCAATTCTATGAGCAAATGCTGAACCATTTTCATTTCCGTCAAGTTTTTCACCCTTTGTCGTAGGTTTTGGCTTTGATGTTGAACATAAAAGTTGTAGAGAATATTTTAATCTAAATCATCACAAAAAATTGTAATCAAATTCTAAGTCTAAGTACCTCAAGATACTGCGGTACTTTAAATTTTAATGATTGGGAGAGAGTAATAAATGGTTAAGTTAATATCCTTAAACAAGTGAAGGATTGGGCAAGTGCATAGTACCTTTTAAACCTAAAAAAAAGTAACCATGGTCCCTAAAATCAAGAAAACATTGAATGGTCAGAATCATTTCAGTACTTCACGTTTTAAGAGCGGTAGAACTCCGTGTTGACGGTTAAGCCATGTTTGCTTGCTAGGCATGGAAGTTTTTTTACCCGAGGAGCAAGCTTAGCTCGCTGACAAAGGCTCGGTTCATATGCATATAAGATAAGGTGAGAGTGCTTAGCCATTATCTTGAACTTGAGTTTATATAAATGATGCACGAAAGTGCTTTATAGCGCATGTTTTGAATTATGACATGTTTGACGATCGCATGAACCTGTTATTTTCAAAAGCCATGATGTTTTTAATTCAAGTGTGCTATCCATTATATTCTGAGATTTCATGATGTTACTATGAAAGTATGGTTAATGTTGTGTGGTTGTTCCAAAGTGCCATGTTACAAAAAATTTTGGCCCTTTTATATCCCTTTATGAGGGAGGTTACCCAACTATGGATTTTTTTTCATTTATCCATATAGGGGAGGTTTCCCGTTGAGTGGGGTTTTTTTCCTTAAAGGCGTTGCGCGCTAAGTCTTGGATAGCACATACCACTCGTGCTTGGTGGAGAGTGGCTCTCATTCCATCACGTTGCTATCAGTGCATTGAGAATTGAGGTTACGGTACCATCAAAACTCCTGGTCGTGAGGTTGATGACTACTTGGACATTATTGGGGTTTGTGTTTAGATTTGAGAAGTGGTGATGCATTTTAAATTTGTGGTCATGCATTACCTCTTTTGATATGAAGACATTTGTGGTTATTTAAGTTTACTCCTTGTCTATCTTTTAGGCTGCCGGTCTGCGGTGGAATCTTATTCCTTTGTGTAGGTCTGGTGCCGTACGGGCATGGGGTGTTACAGATACTATAACAAAAATCGAATACCACTCCATAAGAGTTACACAGTCTAAAGGCTAAACGAATACAAACTGATACTTTAAGAACCTACCATGTGAATAACTTGGTTTATCTAAAATATGCACTCCACCCCTCAAACAATCTTCAGCGTCAATGGGACTCACTTTTTCCACAACTCCTTAGCACTAAAGTCCTAGAATTGCTTAACTAAAGAGTTAGCGGTCTTTGAGATAATCTTGATAATCCTGATGACAAAGTTTGTAATCATATGCTTCAATTTTTTCTCTAGTCTTTGCAAAGGTTGCTCCATTCCTCTTGGCCTCTGCCATATGTTCTTGATGTGCTAGAACGTTGGGTTTGAATGTCTCTTCCAATAACTGGATCGTTTTCTCAGGCGGTTCGTCATTTTAGGGTAAAATGAACATGATCAAAGATATGGTTGTGGTAAATACCTAGTCATGTGATCCATTGTGACTTGGTGGTTAATTCTTCATTAGGCTTCAAACGTTCATTGTTGTGATCAAGATTTTTCGTTCTTTGATAGTGATGGTAAAAATTCAGATTCTAACATTTCGGTGGGAAGGCCAGTGTGAATATGGATGTATATAGACATACCTTCTTTGCTAGCGTACTAAGGTTATCGTGAGTTCGAGGCTATTTTTCATTTTTTACTTTCTTACTACTGGTATGAATCTTTTGCTTCTCAGTTTATCGGATGGGAGGGTTAGCTATGAACTAGTCTGGGAAAGCTTGAATTTTGTCATATAGTGGTGTTGCGAAACTTTTGGTGTGAAGCTATCGTTTCTAACTTTAGATTGCTAATGGTATAGTCTTGTTTGTCGGGACCTTTGAAAATATAGTTAGTTGTTACTGACGATCGTTGTTACTCATAGATTTATGGGGCAAGGAATTGAAGGTCGACAGTCAAAAACATGTGTGGGGTTATAACATCTTAGGGTGAAACCCAGATGGTTCAAAGATAGGTTAGATTAGGAAAAGGGGTCAAGGCTAAGGTAATCATTGTTGACCCAGATTGAGAGGTCGACTAAGGTTCAGACGCATTGAACATAAGAGTTAAACAACTAATGAAGATTACAAAAGGGATGTTCTCGGGACCAACCGGTGCAACATTAGATCTTGACAAAAGATATGTTTAAGCGATGGGTAGCCAAACTAGATATTTATCTTGAAGTTACGTCGGGCTAACTTACTTCAATTCAAGCATCCAAGTCGACTCCCTAGGTTAGGATTTCGAGAGTAAACAAAGAATTCACGAAACTACTACATAAAAGTGTAGTATCAGGATCGAGAGAACTGTATGAAGGTAAAAGATTTTACCAATATCGAACATTCAAAACTGGTGTTATTTGGAGGGAGGACACACAAAGGGCTTTAATTGGGTATGAGAGTTGTCATAAAGGCTTGAGAAAGGAACTCATAGGGATAGAGTTGTGGGGTTCTAATGGTGGCTTTCGTAAAACTTTGGCTAGCCTAAGTGTTTCACCATCTAGGGGTTCGTTAGCTTTTCGGTGGTTCAGTTGTCTGTCATCCATCCTAGGAGAGTGTTGTGATTTAGGAGTTGTTTCAATTCTTGATTGTTTTCATGATTTGTGATCTTGTGGAACTTATTTTGGGATTATGAGATAGCTTATGAAGAATTCGACAACAAACATTTGCATTTCATTCTAGTAACATAACCGGTGTACCAGTCTTTAAAGCTTACAGAACACATGTACAACATCCAATGAAGGAAAAGATACAACACCCAACGCGCCAATGCCTAGATGAACAAATGCAGATAGAAGTAGCAGATAACTGAGTCACGCTCCCGCGTTGCCTCATAGATACCGTAGTAGCGCCACTGTACTTTCATGTGCCAAAAGCCCTCCGGTCCTATGCGAGCCCTATTGATTACGGCTATTGGTACCTCTAGGTATGTTTTTGAATTGTTAAAACCGATTGCCTGGTCACGCGGGTTGATGATTCCTTTCTTATCTCTTGGTTTCTGTGTTTGCATCCACCTTGAATCCATCTTATCCTCTAATAGCTCTTTGAATCCTGATGGTACCTTTAGACGATAGATGGTCTCGTCACATCTCTCCAACACTCTCAATGGACCCATGTACCTCTTGAAAGATTCTAACTTTTTTCACTTCCACGTCCTTTATGGGAAAACTCTTGCATACACCCATTCTCCAATACGATAGTCCTTGCGGTACTCTTGGCGACTCTAGTAGATCACTAAGTCTGTTGCTTCATCATCGTCGGTCTCTGGTGGCGGTGCCTCTAATGGATCATAAAAGAAAGTGATGACTCGCTCTTCATTCTCGTTGTTATCATCCTCAAGTTCCTCCTCATCCTCTACCTTAACATCAGCCTCGTTTCCTGCCTCATCTAGTTCTTCATCTGCTTCTGCTTTCCCAGCCTCTTCTCCTTCATGAACTGGCCACTCTTCCAGGAACATCCATGTAAATGAAAATACATCTATTGGGTCTTGTTCTTTAACGGGTTCTTCCTCGGGGTCCGAGTCTTCTAGTTCAGGTGCTGCCCATGGTTCTCCAGTTGGCTTTGCATTGGACACCATCCTAAGATGAGAGACCATTAGGAAGAGAAATTTAAGGTATGGATTTTATGTTTTTAGAATTATAAGTGATAATTTAATAATATAAATAGTCTATAGAGCTTCAACGCTACAGAACTCTTAAACACTCTACAGAGCTTTAACACTACAGAACTCGTAGTCTCCCATAACCCAAGGCCTAAAGGTTTACTAAGCCTAGGCTTTGATACCAACTATGACGCCCCGTCCTCCGGGTACGTTGGGACATATATAAATATAAATAAATAGATATTTTAGTCATTTATTCATATTTATATACATTAGTTATTACATCATAAAGGAGTTCTGAACCGTTCAAAAGTATATAACTATTATAATTTCACTAAGAAATTTCAAAAATTACACTAAGCACAAGAGAACAAAATATAAGAACAAAAGCAGAGGTCTTGACTCCTCATAATGCACCAGCAAGAGCCACGTGCTCTTAGAACTCACCTTGTTCTGCAAACTCTTCTTCCCCCTCTGGGAAGACTTCCTCCAAGAATTCTTCCTCACCTGTGGCACGAATTCCATGAGCCAAGACCCAGAAGCAAAGCACTCTAACCTTCTAATTAATCTCACGGCATAAAATTCACCGCAACACATACCATATAACACCCGATACAGTTTATGGTCAAGGAGACAGATAAATTTATGCTAGGATAGCAGATAAGTCAATAAACATGTGCATATGAGATGTCGTGTATGTAAGGAAGATGCATAACCCAACATGCACCCAGATTATAACAGAAATTCCACACCAGGAATCACCAGAGTAGACTTTCACGGGTATTTGATCACCAAAGTCATCATCGCGCCTCGTTGAGAATAGTAGCCGCATCGCTTGGCATTATGCCATAGCTATTTTACTTAATGGCAATGGCGCGGGGTCCGTGCCATACTCCAGGCTAACAATATTCAATAAACCATTTCAAACACTAGAGACGCACCCAGGGTGTATAAACCAAATCTGTAACATCAGGGACGCTCCTAGGGTGTATAAGGGAAATTCATCCCAAGCGGTTTGTCCCACCTTAAGACTCGTGATGCCTTCGTCGGTGTCAACTCAAAAGTTAAAGCAATCGAAATTAGAATGTTAGCGACGAACCCATGGTGCCCAACAATATCCATATACCATTTCAAACACCAGCAACGCACCCAGGGTGTATAAGCCAAAATGATTTCAAACACCGGGAATGCACCCTGGGGTGTATAAACCAAAATTATTTCAAACACTGGGGTATTTACTAAAATGATTTCAAACACCGGGGACGCACCTAGGGTGTATAAGCCAAAATCATTTCAAACACCGGGGACACACCCAGGGTGTATAAGCCACAATCATTTCAAACATCGGGGTATATACTAAAATGATTTCAAACACCGGGGACGAACCCAGGGTGTATAAGCGAAAATCATTTCAAACACCGGAAACGCACCCAGGGTGTATAAACCAAAACATTTTCAAAAATGGCAACCAAGGACACACCCTAGACTTAGAATCAAGAACGACAATCTCAATACAACCCATCCTAACAACGGAATGCATAGATGGACCCCACTATGCTAGAATGCAAGTAAAAATGTCAATGATATATAGTATGGATCTCAAATAAAACCATCTACAGTATGGTATCAACTAGCATGGTAAGATTCATGATATAACGTGCAAGTATAAGGTACAAGTACGTGAAGTACAAGTTACAATTCTCAAAATATAATTCAAACATAATATCGTAAGTTCTAAACCATCATACATTCACTTAGAAACACTTATCAATTAATTCAAATCGGTCATCATACAAAGACGCGGGTCTCATAGCAAAGGGTACTTAAACACACACTTAGCAACTTTTAAGACCAAAAATTAAGTATTAAATTAAAAGGGTCGACAAGATTTTGGGGTATCTAAACTTGAAATCAAGTTATAGTTTTTAAACACCATTTAGATAAAAATATTTTTTACAACTCTCATATTTATCACCAAGGCCAAAACCTAAGGTAAAAGGGTGAACAAAACATTCTAAGCAAAAACGGTTCAGTATTGTTCTCAAAATTTTGCCAAAAACATGCTTATGTTGGTTTTGGCTTTGCGGTATCGGTCAAGTCCAAATGAGCCCATTTTTGAGTATGTTCTAATTCAATATGTCCTCTACAAGTTTCATATTTAGAGCTAAGGGTAGTTGTTGGGAACAAGTTAAACTTTTTGGCCATTTTAGAAAATAGGTTCTGTCAGCTGCCAAGACTCAGCAGAGCGAGTTTTGGACATAAGGTTTGAAATGATTTTGAGATATCATACCGAGACTTTAAGGTCTAATTTTTGGATAGAAAGTATTTCAATATGTTAGGTACAATGTTCATGTGAACCACTATTGGGATAGGTCACTAAAAATAGGGGTTTTGGGTTATACAAAAATATGTGACAGAAGTGTCCCTTGAGGGGTGAAACTCAACAGAGATTTTCAAAGGGGTTTTGACCTATCAAAACTTAATATCTTGTACTCTTATGTGGTGAGTAGATAGATATACATGGTATATACAACTCTCATGTTTTGACCAAAGTTCAGATCTTACTTTAAACTAGGGTTTCCAAGTCGGTAGTATTGACTGGTCAGAAAATGACACGCTTAGGTAAAATTGCAATATCTCGAGTTCTACTTATGCAAATGAGTTGGAACCAATTTTGGATGAAAGATAACACAAAAATATAAATTTGGACTTAAAGAACATGCTTAGATCATTTTTTTATATTGAGTTATGGCATTCCAAAGTTTAGGGTAGAAACATCTATATTCTCAAAAATTAAGGTCCCGTTTACGGAGAATTGTTAACTCAGACTTCCGAAAAATTTGTTTGGTAGCAATTTAGGAAAAAAAGTTTCAAAAAAAGGCAAAAAAAATTGAGTTAAAAATTGAGGCTGTTTTGAAAACATGAAAAACATGTTTTCACTTTTTTCGTGGTCGCCATCGCGAAGCAAAAGACAGTCCTCCGAAATCAAACACCGGTGTCGTCATCCAAAATCAAACACATCGTCCTCCAAAATCAAGCATCATTGATCTGAGGCGTCGTCGTCATTGTCATCGATCTGAGGCGTCGTTAACAAAATCAATACATCGCCATCGTCGTCATCGTTGATATGAGGCATCTTCGTCGTCGTCGTCGTTGATCTAAGGTGTCGTCGCCGTCGTCGTTGTTCTGAGGCGTCGTCGACAAAATCAACACATCGCCATCATCGTCGAGGCATGCTACAGCGCCGCCGCCTCAGTCGCTGTCGAAACCCTAGAGAGGATCTGCGTGTGAAACAGGCAGCCATCGTCCTCTGTTTTTGAAAACACCATCGCCGGCGGCGTGCCTTCATCGTCGGTGGCATCATCGGCGACGTGCTTTGATCATCGGTGGCGTCGCCGACGACGTGCCTTCCTCTTTCGGTTGCTAGATTTGGGCAAGTGAGGGTTAGGAATAAGTTTTCTAAAAATAATGTACTAAATGTAATTTTTTTTAAATAAAATTATAAAACTATTTTCCAAATTTATTTTTACAAAAAAGTTTTCAAATAACAATTTTAGAAAATGCAACCAAACGAACCCCAAGTCTCTCAAGGTCCAAGTCTTCTACTTATGTCATGTCAAGTTTTTGTTCTATTTCTTAGCATGCTTGTGTTTTAGATGTTAATATCAAGGCTCCATCACTCTTAGAAGTCATCAAACTCAGATAACAACATACAATAACATCTCATATCACCCATAAACATAACAGTCCCAAATTTCCAACTACGACGTATTTTTGATTTGATTTCGGTTCTCGATTTTTATAGTGTTTAAAGGGATGTGTTGGGGGATATTTTGAGGGATATTAGACATAAGGTTTAGAGGTTTTAATTACTTGTTTGAGAGATCAAAGGAGGGTGGAGAATGGATTTGGACTTAGTTTTAGAAAATCTCATTGATTTCTTCTTTTTTCTTCCTTTTTCTCCCTCAAACTCACCATAACACTGAAGAGAAAAGAGGTCTGGTTTCTCTCCCTCACTTTCACGAAAATATCAAGTGGAGAAGAGGGTGTTTGGCTTGCTTTATATAGGCAAAGGCTAGGGGACATAAGGGGGACAAAAAGGTACCATTAAAAGACTTTTTCTTCTTTTTAATAAATGAGACTTGAGTTGATTTGAGATGTTTCCACTTTAGGGGCTAAAATTCAGATATGGGGAAGATAAATATAGCTAGGCATCAGTTTGGGGGACAAAAATATGGTCCCCCATCAATCAAGGGGTTTTTCTCGGTTTTCGTGCCTTTATTGTGTAAGAAAATGCATTAAAAGTTAATTTGATGTATCTTTTTGGTTTCTTTTCCTACTAAGACCTATTATTTTAGTATGTTTATGATAAATATAGTATTCCCATGTATTATCATAGTTTCCATTGCAATTGATTAAATAGATGTAGTCTTTTAAGTCAAATTAAGCTATTTTGGCAATATGTGACTTTTTGACTTATTTTGTTGTGTATGAATTTTAATAATGATTTGTTTGGTTTTATTAACTTATAACACTATATTATTATGTATATTACTTGCTCAACAAGTATTGGATTATCATAAGGTATAATTTAATACACTTCTCATCATTTTAAGCTAAAAAGAAAGCAAAAAGTACTTTTTAGCACTCTTCCCAAGGTGGTCGGCCACTAAGAGGTAATTTTGTCATTTTTGATATTGTTTTGTCCTTTTGCACTTAATTGTACTTAAATCCTTAATTTAGGGTATTCATGCGTCAAAATTTAAATTTCTAAGTCTTTTTGCTGTACTAGGGGCAAAATGGTCATTTTACTCTATTTATGAGGATTTTTGATTTTTAACTCATTATTTCATGATATTTACTTTATTTAGAATGTTAGGAGACTCTCCGGGTGTTAAGGTTTTGTTACTTGAGTTTTGGACCTTTTTGGGATTTTCGGGCCGAACTTAGGGTTTTCGATTTGAGTTAGAATTTTGAACCTCATCCATGCTCTATAGCCTTGTGGACTATCCGTCACTAATACTAGGGTCTGAATAGGGTCGTTACAAACTACCCCCCTTAAACAAATTTTGTCGCTGAAATTTCACCCCGTACTTCAGCAAATGGAAGGTGGAGGATGATTTACTAACATTGTGCCTTCTCGTTCTCCAAAATTGTGTCCTTATTTACTTGAGTCATTCCTTATTGCGGGTGCAGATAAAGTTGAGCCAATATGTTCAGCACTTAGCATAAAGGTTGTCTTGTCCTACTTAATACCTTAAACTAATTACTACCTAATCTTCAAGGATCATGCCACAGAACCAGCTGGCCCCAAAAAATTCGTATCTCTGTCACGTTAGTTAGCCTCTTTTCATTAACTGTTACTTCTACTTCTGTTGGGTCCACTTGAATTTTTTCTCCAAATATAACATGACCTAAAAACATCACCCGATCAAACTAAAACTCACACTTACCAAGTTTTACATACAACTTGTGCTTTCTCAGGATCTACAAAGAATCTTCAAATGTTCCCTATGTTCCTTTTCACTCCGAGAATATAACCGAATATCGTTATCAACACAATTAAAAATTTGTCTAGAAAGCTTCTGAACACCCGATTCATCAGGTCCATAAACACAGCAGGTACATTCGTTAACCCGTAAGGCATCACCACAAATTCATAATGCTCGCAACAAGTCCTAAATGCAGTCTTGGGTATATCCGACTCTCGCACTTTCAAGGTGTGGTATCATGACCTCAGTCTATCATTGAGAATATGTTGGCTCCAAAACACAACTTACATCGACTACGACCTCCACAAGCGACCATATGTCTCTAAACTAGCCCACCACCGAAACGAATTTCAAACATTCTCCACTTATGTTTGGAAAGACTGTCACTCTACCGAAAATCAGCTCATTACCATATTCAAACGTACATCGAAGACTACTTCTCAATCTACTAATGACTATTAACTCAAAATCACAGCACCACTTTATGTTGTACTACTCTAGCCTTACGACCACTAAGACTAATACTGCCACTTGAACCTAATGAGTCACTAGGGCTAAACATACCACACAGACTAAACGCTCCCCAGGTATATGCTTACCCATATGAACCCAATCACAACCTCGTTACATATTTTCTTCACGTACGTACCATCGACCCTACAATCCTTTAACTGAACAGTATTAACTCCGGATTATAAAGTCTCTTATCATCATCACTCAATCCCTTCACACAATTTTTTCCACACAATCCAACCAAGAACCATTTTTGCACTTTAATTATTTTATCTTACCCACATTCTACCAAGACACTCAATTCACTTAAGGTCAATTACAAAAATCATACCTGTGAATTCGTATAGCCTCACTTACGCTTTCACTCTTCTCATCAAAACACTTATTCCTCCTACGTATTCACATTGAGTTGCTACGCAACTCCACCATAAACAACAAAATTATATCACCCTTCAACTTCTCATAGATAGAGTTCACGCGCTCACATAAGAAAATTTTTTCTTTATACCAACAACATCTACTCACCAATCTAAACAAACTTGCTCAACGGGTCACATCACAAAAGGTTTTCGAAAGAAACTTCCTTGCGACTCACATCAATACCACAACGAAAATCGAATACCACTCCATAAGAGTTAACACAGTCTAGACGCCAAACGAATACAAACTGATACTTTAAGAATCTACCATGTGAATAACTCGGTCTATCTAAAATGCACACTCCACCCTTCAAATAATCTTTAGCGTCAATGGGACTCACTATTTCCACAAACTCCTTGGCACCCAAATGCTTGAATTATTTAACTAAAGAGTTACAGGTCTTTGAGGTGATCTAGATAGTCCTGATGATGAAGTCTGTAGTCATATGCTTCCATTTTTTCTCTAGTCTTTCCAAAGGTTGCTCCGTTCCTCTTGGCCTCTACCGTATGTTCTTGACGTGCTAGATCATCGGGTTTGAATGCCTCTTCTAATAACTGGATCGTTTTCTTAGGCGGTTGGTCATTCTAGGGTAAAATGAACACGATAAAATATATGGTTGTGGTAATTACCTAGTCACGTGACCTATTGTGACTTGGTGGTTAATTCTTCATCAAGCTCTAAACGTTCATTGTTGTGATCAAGATTTTTCATTCTTTGATAGTGATGGAAAAAATTCAGACTCTAACACTTCGGTGGGAAGGCTGGTGTCAATATCGATGTATATAGATGTACCTCATTTGCTAGCGTACTAAGGTTATCGTGAGTTCGAGACAGTTTCTCATTTTTTTTCACTTTCTTACTACCGGTATGAATCTTTTGCTTCTTAGTTTATCAAATGGGTGGCTCAGCTATGAACTAGTCAAGGGAAGCTTGAATTTTATCATATAGTGGTGTTGTGAATCTTTCGGTGTGAAGCTGTCGTTTTTAACTTTAGATTGCTGATGGTATAGTCTTATTTATCAGGACCTTTGAAAATATAGTTAGTTGTTACTGATGATCGTTGTTACTCATAGATTTATGGGATAAGATTTTGAAGGTCGACAGTCAAAAACATGCGCGGGGTTAGGACAACTTAGGGTGGAACCCAGATGGTTCAAAGATAGGTTGGATTAGGGCAAGGGGTCAAGGCTAAGGCAATCATTGTTGACCCAGATTGAGAGGTTGATTGGGGCTCGACGCATTTGGACATAAGAGTTAAACAATTAATGAAGATTACAAAAGGGATGTTCTCGGGACCAATTTGTGCAACATTAGATCTTGACAAAAGATACGTTTAAGCGATGGGTAGCCAAACCAGATATTTATCCTGAAGTTACGTCGGCCTAATGTACTTCAATTCAAGCATCCAAGTCGACTTCCCAAGTTGGGATTACGAGAGTAAACAAAGAATTCATGAAACTACTGCACAAAAGTGCAGTATCAGGATTAAGAGAATTGTATGAAGGTAAAAGACTTTACGAATGTCGAACGTTCAAAATCGGTGTTATTAGGAGGGGGCACACAAATTGGGTACAAGAGTTGCCAAAAAGGCTTGAGAAAGGAATTCATAGGGATAAAGTTGTGGGGTTCTAATGGTGGCTTTCATAAAACTTAGGCTAGCCCGGGTGTTTCACCATCTAGGGGTTCGTTAACTTGCCAATGGTTTAGTTGTCTGTCAGCCATCCTAGGAGAGTGTTGAGATTTGGGGGTTGTCTCAATTCTTAATTGTTTTCATGATTTGGGATCTTGTGGAACTTAATTTGAGATTATGAGATAGTTTATGAAGAATTCAACAACAAACATTTTCATTTTATTCTAATCACATAACCGGTGTACCAGTCTTTAAAAGTTCATAGAGCACATGTACAACATCCAACGAAGGAAAAGATACAATGCCCAATGCACTAAAGCCTAGACAAACAGATGCGGATAGAAGTAGCAGATAACTGAGTCACGCTCCCATGCTGCCTCTTATCTCTTGGTTTCTGTGTTTGCATCCACCTTGCATCCATCCTTTCCCCTAATAGCTCTTTGAATCCCGATGGTACCTTCAGACGATAGATAGTCTCGTCACATATCTCCAACACTCTTAATGGACCCATGTACCTCGGGAAACATTATGACTTTTTCCACTTCCATGTCCTTTCTGGGAAAACTCTTGCAGACACTTGTTCTCCAATACGATAGTCCTTGCGGTACTCTCGGCAGCTCCAGTAGATCACTACGTTCGTTGCTTCATCATCGTCTGCTTCTGGTGATGGTACCTCTAGTGGATCGTAAAAGAAGGCGATGGCTCGCTCCTCGTTATCGCTGTCATCATCCTCAGGTTTCTCCTCATCCTCCACCTCAACATCAGCCTCGTATCCTACCTCATCTGGTTCTTTATTTTCTCCTGCTTCCCCGGCCTCTTCTTCACCATGAACTGGCTACTCATCCAGGAACATATATGCCAACAAAAATATGTCTATTGGGTCTTGTTCTTCAATGAGTTCTTCCTTGAAGTCTGAGTCTTCTGGTTCAGGTGCTGCCCATGGTTCTCCAGCCGGCTCTGCGTCGAACGCCATCCTAAGATGAGAGACGATTAGGAAGAGAAACTTAAGGTATGGATTTTATATTTTTAGAATTATAAGTGATAATTTAATAATACAGACACTCTACAGAGCTTCAACGCTACAAAACTCTTAAACACTCTACAGTGCTTCAATGCTATAGAACTCGTCGTCTTCCATAACCCAAGGTCTGAAGGTTTACTAAACCTAGGCTTTGATACCAATTGTGACGTCTCGTCGTCCGGGCATGTCGGGACATGTATAAATATAAATAAAGGGATATTTTAGCCATTCATTCATATTTACTTACGTTAATTATTACATCATAAGGAGTTCTAAACCGTCATACATTCACTTAGAAACACTTATCAATTAATTCAAATTGGTCATTATACAAAGACGCGAGTCTCATAGTAAAGGGTACTCAAACATACACTTAGCAACTTTTAAGCCAAAAAATCAAGTATTAAATTAAAAGGACCGAGGTTTTGGGGTATGTAAACATAGAATCAAGTTATGATTTTTAAACACCATTTAGATAAAAATATTTTTTACAACTCTCAGGTTTAACACCAAGGCCAAAACCTAAGGAAAAAGGGTGAACAAAACATCCTAAGCAAAAACGGTTAAGCAGTTTTTTCAAGATTTTACAAAAAATATGCTTCTGTTGGTCTCGGCTTTGGGGTATCGGTCAAGTCCAAATGAGCCCATTTTTTAGTATGTTCTAGTTCAACATGTCCCTTACAAGTTTCATGTTTGTAGATAAGGGTAGTTATTTGGAACAAGTTAGACTTTTTGGCTATTTTAGAAAATAGATTCTGTCAGCCGCCAAAACTCAGCAGAGCCAGCTTTGGATAGAAGGTTTGAAACGGTTTTGGGATATCATACCGAGGCTTTAAGGTCTAATTTTTGGACATAAAGTAGTTCAATATGTTAGTTACAATGTTCATGTGGACCACTATTGGGATAGGTCACTAAAAATAAGGGTTTTGGGCTACACAAAAATATGTGACAGAAGTGTCCCTTGAGGGCTAAAACTTAATAGAGATTTTCAAAGGGGGTTTGACCTATCAAAACTCAATATTTTGTGCTATTATTTGGTGAGTAGATATATATACATGGTATCTACAACTCTCATGTTTTGACCAAAGTTCAGATCTCACATTAAACTAGGGTTTCCAAGTCAGTAGTTTTGATTGGTCAGAAAATGACACACTTAGGTAAAATTGCAATATCTCGAGTTCTACTTATACAAATGAGTTGAAACTAACTTTAGATGAAAGATAGCACAAAAATATAAATCTGGACGTAAAGTATATGCTTCGATCAATTTTTTACATTGAGTTATGGCATTCCAAAGTTTAGGGCAGAAACATCTATGTTCTCAAAAATCAAGTTTCTTAGGGTCCAAGTCTTCTACTTATGTCATGTCAAGTTTTTGTTCTATTTCTTAGCATGCTTGTACTTTAGACATTAATATCAAGGCTCCAGCATACTTAGAAGTCATCAAACTCAAAAATAGCAACATACAACAATATCTCATATCACCCATAAACATAATAGTCCCAAATTTCCAACTACGACGCCTTTTCGGTTTGATTTCGGTTATCAATTTTTAGAGTGTTTAAAGGGATGTATTAGGGGATATTAGACATAAGGTTTAGAGGCTTTAATTACTTGTTTAAGAGATCAAAGGAGGGTGGAGGATGGATTTGGACTTAACTTTGTAAAATCTTCTTGATTTTTTTTCTTTTTCTTCCTTTTTCTCCCTCAAACTCACCAAAACACTCAAGAGCAAAGAGGTCTGGTTTCTCTCCCTCACTTGCACGAAAATATCAAGTGGAGAAGAGGGTGTTTGGCTTGCTTTGTTACGTCCTAAACTCTGGGTCACGCGAAAAGTCCATAAACAACTACCAAAACTGCCAAAACAAGGCTAAAACCTTTGTAAAATGCACTACCGAGGATTTATTGGATTTAAAAGAGTAGTCCAAGAGACTACGATTACGGCCCCACAAGCGAAGCCTTAAAAAAAATACAAAATACATGTTTTTGGGATAAGAAAATCCTTTCTTTTTAAAAGAAGCTTAAGCTGTTGCAAAATCTTCCTCGAAACACAAGAGTATGAATGAAACCTAAAACATTTGAAAATCCCTTTTTGTAAGTCGTTGAACTCGGCAATGAAAAATGGAGTAAGAAACTATGAAAAATAACAACCAACACATGGTTCTCTCGAAAGTATAAAACATGCATACATTCATAAGAATTACATATGCTCTACAACATGTTATATCCTAACATGAAACATATACAGAAAGGTACAAACTACATAACAAAGACCAAACAACAGGGTTTTGTCAACAGCCACCTCTGGGCACCTCAAAGGTCAACCTACAGAACCACGTTTACTTGAAAAAAATTTTACAACAAAATCCCACACCGTGAGCTGAAACCTAATCGAAACAGACTATAAAGTTATAAAGCATGTTATGCAATCATAAGCATAAAGACTCAATCACATGAGGCTCAAAAAGATTTTACGTCAGAAAATCTCAAGTTTTTCCATCAGACTCCCATAAGCCTCCAAAACGGTTTTCTATCCTCAAAACCCAACATTCAACAATGCAAATAACGTTTTACAGTCAAAGAAAAACAGTAACCAAAATGTTATTTTTCCACTCGGATCACACACTGAGGAAAGAGAAATAAATCCTGTATACCGACTCTGCCACAAAGGGACAGAGGTAACAACTATAGACTCCTGCCCATTACCAAATCCCTGAATCATTTAAGATATGTTAGGTAATGACAAGTTCTATAAGGAGCCACCACAACGCAACTGCTGACTTTACGGGCCCAAAACCTGAGGGACAAAAGCACCCACCCCTTCTTTACGAGAATTACCCTGAAGGACAAAGGTACCTACTATGTGCACATTTTCGGACTTCCACCGAGGGAAACTCGTGCCACATACCCATTATTCCGGCACAAATCTAGAGAAACATCTCAAAAACCAACCCGTAGCTCGACTATGAAAATATTTCCACAACACTGAAACTTATGCCAAACACCAGCTCATCAATCATCACAATCTCTGATGCAAACCCAACAACACTGTACAATAGCATAAATGTCTCAACAACTGAAATCCTAAACCTGTCGTCACACGAGGCAAACATGACTTGTAGATTCGATCTTCACACAAACTATCCACACGTGTAAGTTCCACTGACACCACTGTCATCCTTGAGACATAAGATCAAGATCCAACTCACACCGTCAATTCACGAAACATAACTCTTGCCGAACACATACCATCCCAGCGACAAACGCATCACATGAGACCAATCCACCAAGGAACTTGATCTCCAGCACTCTATACTCCAAGACATAGGGGCTACCACCCCGTTCTCACTGCCACACATTGGCTCAACCGCAACGTACCCTGCACACTGAAGGCTAACCCCTTGAATCTATATAAGCAACGGCGGACCCTGACATCGATCACATGAAGTCACACACCCAGCGCACAAATGTTACTCAAGCTTTAACGATCACCAGACGACCACTGACTTTGATACCACATCATTACCCTGCTGATGCTAACAATGCCATCTCAAAGCTGACATAACGCCCATCCACGAGCCACACACAAACACCCGACTCCAGAGAGAAGCTCACTTAACTCACCTGGAATACCAAAGAATGCATTCCCTCAAAACTTTCATCCTCTACTCAAACTTCTATCACCAATCACAATTCTCACCCAAGAGAAACACTAAGTGATACACCATTGTCCTAGATAAGGTTCCACATAACTAAAATCTAATTAGGCATCACAACTACAAGGTCACCTGATCTTAACGAGTCACTCGACCAAACACGTTCCGCAGACAGAACATCTCTTAGGCATCTAACAATTTATATAAACCTAACCGCATCAACTGTGCAACATCACGTCACTACACAGCACTACACAACTCAACGTCTTGCCATCAGATCACTGATACGAAGACTACAAATCAACCTCACATTAAACATGTTCATCGTCATCCGACAAAGAAAACATGGTGATCGTCATCCGACATCAACTCCAACTCACAACACATACATCAATCCCTTGAGTCCATAATAGCAAAATATTTGGACCCAAGAAACCAACTAAGACTTGCATTTTACACTTAGCAATTCTCTCATATACAGAACTCATCACGGCCCCTTCGTTCCCAACCAAACAATTGCGTCGGTTTGAACATGCCACACTAACTAAGATTCCTCAAACATCAAATCCTCTGACGCTTACCTTACCATACTCTCGGAACCACCATCCGAATAAACAACAGTTATGCCAAAGCACAACAATTACCACAGTCGACGACCACTCCTCAACTCTAAGAACTCTGACCTGCTTAAAGTCCCACATAGAACCCAAGTCTAGACTCACAAAAGTCTACCAGGGACTCATCATATGCATATCACCGCCGCACTGTTTCAACAAAATTCTCGCTCTACCATAAGCTAGAAGCACAACCATACGCACACAACGGTCAACGATCCTCAACTAATCACTACAAAAGAACTCTACATCTCAACACCAATTCCCTTGTCCACAAGAACAAGCAAAAGCATTCCTGGTCTGCTAACTCGACCTCACAAGGAACATAACCCAAATGGTTCAACCATTATACCAACAAGCCATACTGACTAGTTTACCACACTCATACGTACTCTTTTACGGTCTTCTACCGCGGGATAACACTAATCCCATCATGCGATTCTTACAGTCCCCAACCGCGGGAACAATTAGATCCCAGGTCACACACACAGACGTTTGGATGTAGAGCATCTCGCACCACGCGTTAAAGTCATGAAGAATCCATCTTACAATCACCCGATTACAGCGATACAAATCTCTGAGGCACACCCAAAGGACCTCAACATGAATACAGAACCCACTGAGATTGTCACAATCTCATAACACAACCAAAATCTAAAACCCAACTTCTCAATTCAACTGAGATGAAACAACTCACACTAGACAATCGTCTACAAAGAAACTCTCTCTCCATCCAGAGAGAAGAAAAGGGTCAACAAACCCATGACCCAAGCTCAGTGTACTCCCGCTGTACTCCCAGAACTCATCAACACTTGGTCCTCAACGAACCCTGTAAACCTTACCTTGAAACCACATCGACCACAGTCAAACAGCTGCTGTCAACTCCGATCATGGTACTCAGACCATCCGTTAGACTAAGCTCTCAACTCTTCGACGTCATTCGCACACATACGAATATCATCAATCCTCATATCTTGTATAATGCATCCCATAGGACTACGAGCTCATCACCAATCATGCACGGAGACACGCATTAACATTTCCATCACACCAAAACCTCACTCCACAAGGTTGCGCTTACTCACCTAACTCCTGCTAGGCAAATCACAACCACGTCACGGTCTTGAGCCCACTGTCTAAGTAGCTCACATAGAAAGTGCACGGCACCCAACAAAGGAAACCCAATCCTGAGACCTCTCACTCTCATCCAAAGTTACTAAGAACTCCCTTAACCATGCAGACACCTTCCGCACTCTGGCTCTCAAAGCACACATCGATTACAGGCATCGTAACCCATGATTTCTCACCTATCGCCCTAGGCTAGCCAAACCACACGGTATATTGTTGAACCTTTTTACTCCATACTTTATTTCCTTGGGCAAACAGCATACCCATCTCTAAACCTAAGGTTGAACATAATTAGTCTCCATACATATCACACCCAGGATACATAGTCTCATGTTAGAATCGTAACCTGAACCCTTACACATTCTAACACTGTCGTGACCATGCTCTTCCTAGCATATGTGCAACTCATACTCGTCCCCATATCTTTGAGCTCACTCACTCGAAACTCAAGTCTCAAACCTCAACAAGGTATACCACGTCCAAGGTCATCAGACACTATTCTGACTACCAACAACATTATGTTAGCAGGGATATTCCCAGAACCACTCACGTTCTGATATCTCTACATACACCCAGCCAAGGATTATCATGCTCCCATCCACTATGTTCCCGTCTATACCCCATCTTGAGTACACGGCTCATGACATAGCATGGCTCACGACGTACCTAATCCATCACACGGCCAAACCACGTACGTCAAACCTTAACCGAAAGGGATTATCACGACCTACAGATCTATCCACCAATCTAGTCATAACAGCTGATTTCTAGGGTCTCTGACACCCCATCGCCCCTACTCACAAGGCCATCCATAACACAACTCAAACCTCTAGTAGCATACTCTCAAGAGGAGTCAACTATCCAAGCCAAAGCCATCAACCATGCTTCAACTACACCTGAACAAAACTCTGCTCGTGTAAACACACAGCGGTTTACCAACCGTGGCCAACCTCACTCGGCTGAATCCAACTCACTGATGAGTTCCGCAACATACCGAGTGGTTAATGATCAACACATAATCTTACCTCTCAGCAACCAACTACAATCGAGTCGCACATCCCGGACCCAAACCACGGTCTCATCATCTCGAAGGGTGTACAGGTCATATAGAAAAGAAATATAGAACACGACACACCCTAAAGTCGATCTATCATGTTATTTCTAACACGTATCACATAATCATGCTAACACATAACCACAACAATTATGCATACACAACACCGATACCGAGGAGAACCAACAAGAATGACGCGTCATTTTAGATAACCTACTTATATTTCTTGCTTGAAATTACATCCGTGAAACGCGTTTCTAACTTGGCACCCAAGTTTATTGGCCCAAACGCCCGAACTAAGTCTAATCAATCATAAGGTCTAACCACTAGACTCGCATATACATGGCATCAACATGCTCAACAACTAACATGCTCATGTTTCAAACACAGGCAACCAAGCACACACACATCTTTTCTCACAAGGTGATGCACTCGCTTCCCACAGCTTGTAGGTATTTGAACCCAGAGCTCTAATACCAAGATGTCACGCTCTAAACTCTGGATCATGCGAAAAGCCCATGAACAACCACAAAAATTGCCAAAATAAGGGTAAAACCTTTGTAAAACGCACTATCGAGGGTTTATTGGATTTAAAAGAGTAGCCCAAGAGACTACGGTTACGGCCCCATAAGCCAAGCCTTACAAAAAAACAAAATACATTTTTTTGGGATAAGAAAATCCTTTCTTTTTAAAAGAAGCTTAGGCCGTTGCAAAATTTTCTCCGAAGCACAAGAGTATAAATGAAACCTAAAACATTTGAAAACCCCTTTTTGTAAGCCGTTGAACCCAGCAACGAAAAATGTAGTAAGAAACTACGAAAAATAACAATCAACCCATGGTTCTCTTGAAGGCATAAAATATGCATATATCCATAAGAACTACATATGCTCTACGACATGTTATATCCTAACATGAAACATATACAGAAATGTATAAACTACCTAACAAAGACCAAACAACAGGGTCTTGTCAACAACCATCTCCGGGCACCTCAAAGGTCAACCTACAGGACCACGTTCACTTGAAAATGGTTTTACAACAAAATCTCACACCAAGAGCCGAAGCCCAATAGAAACAGACTATAAAGCTGTAAAGCAGGTTATGCAATCATAACCATAAAGATTCAACCACATGAGCCTCAAAAAGGTTTTACGTCATAAAACCCCAAGTTTTCCCATCAGACTCCCATAAGCCTCCAAAACGGTTTTCCATCCTCAAAACTCAGCATTCAACAATGCAAATAACGTTTTACAGTTAAAGAAAAGCAGTAACCAAAACGTTATTTTCTCACTCGGATCACACACTAAGGAAAGAGAAATGAATCCTATATACCGACTCTGCCACAAAGGGACAAAGGTAACAACTATAGACTCCTACCCATTACCTAATCCCGGAATCATTTAAAACTTGTTAGGTAATGACAAGTTCTATACGGAGCCACCACTACGTAACTGCTGACTTTACGGGCCAGAAACCCGAGGGACAAAAGCACCCATCCCTTCTTTACGGGAATTATCCCGAAGGATAAAGGTACCTACTCTCTGCACGTTTCTGGACTTCCACCGAGGGCAACTTATGCCACATACCCGTTATCCCAGCACATCTAGAGAAACATTTCAAAAACTAACCCGTAGCTCAACTATGAAAATATTTTCATAATTTATACATTAAACATGTATAAAGATCCGTCCATCAACATGGAGATTGAACAAAAATATTTTTAAAATATTTTTCTTGTTTTCAACAAAACGTTTCAAAATTGAGACTCAACCCCGAGGGCATCTTCAAAGATGTACCTAAAACATCATTGAGGTTATGAGGCAACTTGAACTCCATAATCACTTAAACATTCCCAAAAATAAAATAGGTCGGGGTCTCACATGCTTTATATAGGCAAAGGCTAGGGGACATAAGGAGGACAAAAAGGTACCATTAAAAGATTTTTTCTTCATTTTAATAAATGAAACTTGAGTTGATTTGAGATGTTTCCACTTTAAGAGGCTAAAAATCAGATATGGGGAAGATAAATATAGCTAGGGGTAAGTTTGGGGGACAAAAATCTGATCCCCCATCAATCAAGGGATTTTCTCGATTTTTGTGTCCTTATTGTACAAGGAATGCATTAAATGTTAATTTGATGTATCTTTTTTGGTGTCTTTTTCTACTGAGATTTATAATTTTAGTATGTTTATGATAAATATAGTATTTTCATGTATTATCATAGTTTTCATAGCAATTGATTAAATAGATGTAGTTTTTTAAGTCAAATTAAGCTATTTTGGCAATATGTGACTTTTTGACTTATTTTGTTGTGTGTGAACTTCAATAGTGATTTTTTTGATTTTGTTAACTTATAACACTATATTATTATAAATATTACTTGCTCAACAAGTATTGGATTATCATAAGGTATAATTTAATACACTTCTCATCATTTTAAGCTAAAAAGAAAGCAAAAAGTTATTTTTTGGCACTCTTCCCAAGGTGGTCGACCACTAAGGGGTAATTTTGTCATTTTGGATGTTATTTTGTCATTTTTTACTTAATTGTACTTAAATTCTTGATTTAGGGTATCCATGTGTCAAAATTTAGATTTTTAAGATTTTTTGCTGTACTAGGGGCAAAATGGTCATTTTACCCTATTTATGAGGATTTTTAATTTTTAACTCATTATTTCATGATATTTACTTCATTTAGAATGTTGGGAGACTCTTCGGGTGTTAAGGTTTTGTTGCCTGAGTTTTGTACCTTTTTGGGATTTCTCGGCCAAACTTAGGGTTTTCGATTCGAGTTAGGGTTTTGAACCTCGTCTGTGCTCTATAGCCTTGTGGACTATCCGTCACTAATACTAGGGTCCAAGCAGGGTCATTAAATGATATGCGGGGATGATCATGTGGATGTACTATAAGTCTTTAGTTAAGGAACCACACCCACTTTTCTCACAAAAATCCCATTCACATAACTGGTTTTTACCATAAAAAACCAATTCCCTTTCACATCCAATCCTACCATTTTAATCTTTAGTCTCTTTATTACTTCAACCATCACAAGTTCTCAATTCTAATACACGCACGCATACGCGAATATCTTCCGACCCTTCCTAAGTTCCCTAAACTCAAGGTATTTTTCATCTCTCATTAACTCCTATCATCACAACAATTGTATATGTATATATCTCTTCGGGATCACCATCCGAAGGGAAGGGCATTCATTACAAACCACTTTGGGATCACCCTCTGAAGGGAGGACATTCATCATAAACCACTTCAGGATCACCATCCGAAAGGAGAATATACATTAGAAACCACTTCGGGCTCACCATCCGAAGGTTAGGCATACATTATAAACCATTTCGGGATCACAATTCAAAGGGTGAATACACATTACAAATCACTTCAGGCTCACCATCCGAAGGGCAGACTTTCATCGTACTTTCTGATTCACATATCGGATTTAATTAGTTCAAAACCCAATCACGTCTTTCTTTACTTTCATATTCTGCTAAATTCATAAGATTCGTTCCAAAATGCCAACTCGTTATCCATGATTCTTCACATTTGGCTAAAATTCATGAAATTTCATACGCACATAGGTTACCACAAGCTCTAATTAACTAAAAACATTATCAATTTCATCATTGGAGTTTAACAACCCAAAACCCTCAATTTCACTCTAGGTTTAACTCAAATCAAACCCTAATTCTCAAATTGCAAATTAAAGATTCTCCAATGACTATATCATGATAGATTTACCACAAACCAATCACAAACCCCATATTTAACATGTTTGAACACTGAACCCTACCTTAGGGTTCCAAAAACATAGATTTTTCATAATTTTATACAAATCCAACAACAATACAACTCATATGCATGTATTGATCAACAATAGTCATAGATTATACCTTTTTGAAGCTCAAGCAACTAGAAACCAACCCGAGTAAGTTCCAATCGACCAAATCTCCAACCGGTGGACGAAGACAAAGCTTCAAATGCCAAGCTTAAGCCTCCAGGCATAACATCGAGAGGATAGCAAGAGGGATCCACCTTTGGAGCTTTAATGGAGCTCAAGAGAGCTCTCATGAGATTTTTAGGGTTAGGGTTTGGGTTAGAGAGAGAGAGAGAGAGAGAGAGAGAGAGAGAGAGAGAAGAAGAGGCACCGTTGTGTACAAATCTGAAGAAAAGGATCATATAAAATTTCAAGTTTTATCTAAACGCCTCAAAGCTCATCGAAACAACCCTCAATAATTATCCTTATGCACTGCCAATCATATAATGATCGTCATCATGATAAAATATTAATTCCTTCGCACAATTAAACTCGTTTCCATCTTCCAATTGGGATTTCTTAACAAATTTTAATTAGCTCTCAAAATAAAAAGGAACCGAGCCCCTACAAGTACTCATACACCCAAACAGCAGAAAGTAGAGAAAATATTGAACATGAAAATTAACAAAACTGTAATTTTATTAATGATATGTGACAATTACATAAATAAAATAAAGAAAGAAAAGTAAAAAAAATGCCCTAAGAGCCTACTAGTTGTGGGACTAAACGGAGTAAAAGGAGAAAAATCTAAAATAGAAAAAATAAAAGAAAGAAAAGCATCAAGAGGGAGGGGGTGTGGGGATCTAGGTAGAGGACCCAAACCAAAGTGGTTCAAAAGCAGATGAAGCCGCTCTTGGTTGTGGCAGAGGTGCTCCTGGTTTTAGCAGAGCTGTGCCTAGGTCTCTGCTTGCCTTACCTTCAGGTGGTCCAACCTAGTGTTGAGTGCCTGATAGGCACTCTCAAAGAAGGACCAAGATGTGGGCAGAGAGGAAGAGGAGGTCGGGGTGGACATCGAGGACATTGGTGCCATATCTCTCGATGCGCCTGGCTCTTGGACCGGTGGATGTTCAGGGTTGGAGCGATGACTCAAAGTGAGTTAGCTCTTTGACCATGTCGCCTGAGAATAGGAGTTAGGCAACATATCAGAAAGTACGATAGGGGACAAGGTGTAGGGGTGGATATAAGTCGCAGTGGCAGCTAGAATGAGGGGGAGGATGAGGTTGGCATAGAGCAGGGGAAATTGCGTAGGGTGCTGACAAACTACTACATCTCCTCTATCATGAGACGCGGGATGGAGAGGGCGAGGTCAGCGTGGAGGGTGCAGAGAGCCTGGAGGGACTCGTGACGTCGCTCATCCTTATGGTCCATAGGGAAGACATTCTTTCGCAGGACGATGTCAACAAACCAGAGTGGTTTGGTGAGATCACCATGGCGGGCGAATATGGCCCCACGAGTGGCGCGACCGTTGGTGACAGCTTGGGCCATGTCGATAGCGGTGACAGTATCAGGGATTTCACCTTAGCGGTCGGCGTCCTCATCCTTGTTAGTGCTGAAGATGTGGAGGGCGGCGGCGATATGATAGGTGCCGAAGGTGAAGGTGGCGCCGTTGACAGTGGAGGAAAAGGGGCTGAGGGCAGAGTCATGCTCGTTGTCCTCAACCCGATGGAGGTTCTGGTAGAAGACCCGTACCAAGCGGGGGTACAATGGGTCGAAGGAGCCACAAAGGTTGGGGAGGTGGCGGGACCCCAAGAGTTGTATGCCTTGGGAGGCATACTCGTCGAATCATAGAAAATGCTCCCACACTAGGAATAAGGTGAAGATATGGAGCTCCCGGGTGGCCCAAGCGTCGGAGGGGCTTGAGGAGGACGAATGGGAGGTGCCTTAGCCCTTTTTGAAAGGTTGGCAGGAAGAGGAAGCCATGGATGATAGAAGGGGGTAGTGAGAGAATGTGAGAGAAAGAGACATAGAGTGAGATGGGTGTGAAGAATTGAACTGGGGTGGCCATTTATTTACGAGCTAGGGTGATTTCGTCTAGACGGTGGGAATTTCGTCTGAACAAACGAAGGCTAGAAAGAATTTCATCCAGACGATGGGAATTTCGTCCGAACGAAAGCGGGACTAAAACTTTTTCGTCTGGGCGAGCGTAATTTTGTCCAGACAGAATTTAAATCGATGAGATGCGAAGAGTTACGAGGCAAATGGGAATTTATTGGGGGTGCTAAAAAAGTCACCTGGATTTGAATTCTGTCTGGATGGAAGTACGTCTGTCTGGATAAAATTATGCATGCATTTAATGCCTAGGAAGCGAGGTCAAAAAAGGACATGTCCATTCAGATTTTGTCCGCACGGTTGTCATTTCGTCCGGATGAAATGTCAGTGGCATTAATGGCATGGGAAGTTGAAGCGCTGCGACGTGTCAGGAAGGTCAAACCCTATTTCGTCCGGACAAAAGTACATCCGTTCGGACGGACTACCCACAGAAAGATTTTAGGTAGGCATAGTGCTTGGTCAGTGGTTCAGGATGATGGGATCGAGAAGGTCAATGGTCTGTATCGTGGGGTCGATGAAGATGCCTTCGATGTATGGTTTAAGGTGCTGGCCATTGACCAAAAGATGCTTACCCGATCGAGGGTTGAGCAGTTGGTAGGCACACGAGGGTAGATGTGTGTCACTATAAAAGGGCCGTCCCACCTAGATTGGAGCTTGCCGAGAAATAACCATAGCTTGGAATTGAACAACTATACGTTTTGATTTTGTTAGAACGATTTACAATGAATGTGTTTGTCGTGAAAAGCTTTCATTCGAGCTTTGTAGGTACGGGAGTTCTCATAAGCCTCATTACGAATTTCTTCCAACTCGTTGAGTTGAAGCTTTTGGTGGGAACTGATAATGACCAAGTCAAAGTTATACTCTTTAATGGCTCAATATGCTCTATGTTCTAACTCGACCAGGCGGTGGCATGCTTTGCCAAAGACAAGAAGATATGGGGACATGCCTATGGGGGTCTTGAAATCGACTTAAAGTCAGGTTTTCACCAGTTACAGGTTAAGGATGAGGACACCGCAAAGATGACTTTTCGCTCACGCTATGGGCACTATGAATTTCTTGTCATGCCGTTTGGTTTGACCAATGCACTGGCGACATTCATGGATTTGATGAACCACATTTTCTATCCTTACCTTGATAGGTTCGTGGTTGTGTTCGTGGACGATATCCTTATGTATTCACCATCGAGGGAGGCATAAAAAAATATTTTGAGAATTGCATTGCAACTCCTACGAGAGCATCGTCTGTACGCCAAATTTGAGAAATGCAAATTTTGGTTATTCAAGGTAAAGTTTCTTGGACATGTGGTTTTGCGAGATGGTGTAGTTGTGGATTCTTCAAAAATTGAGGCTGTGCTGAGTTGGGAATGACCTAAAAGCGTATTTGAGATTTGAAACTTCTTGGGGCTAGCTGGATATTACTGGAGGTTTGTCAAAGACTTTTCTACACTTTTTGCACCTATGACACGTCTTACGCATAAAGGGATTAAATTTATATGGAACAAAGCTTGTGAGCTTGCTTTCCAAGAGTTGAAGAAACAGTTGACAAGTGCACCTATTTTGATCATACCAGAGTGAGGGTTGGGTTATATCGTATATTGCAACTCATTGCATGATGGGTTAGGTTGTATCCTTATACAATAAGGCGGAGTTGCTACCTATGGTTCTCAACTGCTGAGCTCATTCCCTAATATCTCACTCTCTCTAGCCTCTTGTTCTCTCTCGCCGCCAACTCCAGGCGCGCATAAGGTCTCCCAGGCATGCGGGTGTGGCTCATTCCCTAATATCTCACTCTCTCTCTAGCCTCTTGTTCTCTCTCGACTTCTCTCTGCTTCTCCTTTGTTTTCTTGCTTTTTCTTGGTCCTTCTTGTTTCCAAGCTCTCACACCATGTTTACTCTTTTATTTTTGATTCCCTTCCTCTTCATGGCGGGCGAGGGCTATAGAGATGACGATTCGGGGTCACGATGGAACCCTTCTGCCAGTGGGGGTACTTCCACGCAGCCCACTACTGCGATAGATGCTCTTATGTTCAAGGCGGAGCTTGCCTCTTGTTGAGTTACCGAGGAGGTGCGAGCAGCTGCTGAGGTTCAGGCGGTTGCTGACGCTGCTGCAAAGGCCGTGATGGCTGACTTTCTGGCCCCCGATGCTGGAGACGGTCAGCCGGCACCTTTTGACCCGCACACGTATGATCCATTACCTCATCCGCGGTTCCTCGTGGCTTGAGACGCTATGAGCCTCCCGAGGATGCTGTTGCTGCCGAACTTCTTCTTCGGGAGCCTGATCATCATATATCTCATCGACGCCCATCGGTAAGTACTCAATCCTTACTTGTTTTAATACCAGAGCATGGAATATCAAATGTAGACAAATGGGTAGGATCCCCCATATGATGTGTTTTTTATGATGATGGCTGATGATGATGATTTATTTTTGATGCGTTGAATGATTTTGATATGTGAATGTTGATTGATGAATGATGATCGAATCTTAGAAAATTGGGGTAAATTTTTAAAAAACTTGAAAATTTTTCAGAAATCATTAGAAAATTCTGAAAATTTTGAGAAAAATTCTAGAAATTTGAGGAAAACTTTGAAAAAGTTCTAGAAATGTTTTAAAAATTCCAAAAAATTTTGAGAAAAATTTTTGAGAATTTTTAAAAAAAAAAACAAAACTAGGAAATTTTGAGAACATTTTGGAAAAA